>PQME02000194.1:0-43386 GCA_003004525.2 Aspergillus sp. MA 6038 | reverse complement strand
AAAAAAAAAAAAAAAAAAGATAAACTTACACTCGCCAGTTTACTCCTTGCTCGAATTTGGGGTCCGAAAAATACTAACACCCATGGCACCAGAGTCAAAGCAGCGCCCTGCATGCATAATACACATTAAGACCCACCCAACAGGTTTGAAATGTATGCGATTGGACTTTGAACTTACAATTCCACCCAGAAGACTAGCTGCTGCCGGATAACCCAGATTGGTGAATAATTGTCTCGTAACCAATGGGAAAACCCCCCCGAGAAGATTCCGACCTGCATGTAGGTGAGCAAAAGTGACACAAAGTATCCAACCGACAAGGATGGGGTTCTTCCTTACAGCATGATTGCGCGGCAATCGCTGAGCTCGAATAGCGGTGGTACGTGTCGGCTAAGTAGTTGAACACGGCCAAGTAGATGGAGAAAATACCCATGGCTGCGCAGCCAACGGCCAGCGCGGGCACGATAAACGGAATCGATGGATAGGAGGTCCATCCGAACCAGAAGAGGCCGATGGGCATGAGGGCGGATTCCACGCACGAAAAGTACAGTCGGCCTTCGGCTGTTGGGGGGAGCAGTTTCCATCGGGAGGCAAGTTTGTCCTGGACGATGCTGATGATTGTCGCCAGGATGACACCCACGCACATCGCTGGAAAGTGGTTTTAGCAAGCTAGCTCCATGCTTGGCTTGGGCTGCTTGGGCTGTGGAAAGACGTACCGGTGAACACGGCTCCCACCTGCTCAATATTGAAGCCGTGGTTGGTTTCAAAGACCAAGGGAATAGAGCCGAATTGCAAGTACAGCACGGCCCAGCTGAACGAGATCCAGATGGAGAAGAAAAAGACGACCGGCTCAGTGAAGAGCATATCTATAGTCTTGTCAGCAATGGGCCCAGAGTCAAGCAAGCACGGCAGGAGACTCACGAAACGGCCGGTAGCACGACTGGCCGATCATACCAATGAGTGATGCTCGTTCCTCGTCGCTCTTAACCTTCCACCGAAGACGCTTGACCAGCTTCTCTCCTGTCCCCTCGTCCACCACAATCACCCCATGATGACCGGCCGCTTCGAGCTGGTCATAGTACGTATTAATCGCCTTCGCCTTTCTGCTCAGAATGACACTGCCGCGCGTCTCGTCGAAAAAGAAATACATGACAACCACCACAGCGCCTGACACGATGCCATGCGAATAGAAGATCCACCGCCACGTGGTGTGATATACGATAGCGCCGGCCAGGAGCGGTGCCAGGCCGGTGCCGACAAGCGCAGCGGCGGAAAAGAGAGCCATGGGAGTGTTGCGTTCTTCGGCATGATAAATGTCACTAATCACGCCTCCCACCATGGTCGAGAAGGTAGCTACTCTGGTCAGAATTACTCTAGTGCAGATGAGAGACAAGCGAGATACGTACAGGCGCCAACCCCCTGGAAAAATCGTGCAATGAGTAAGCCTGCAAATGAATGGGTTCCTCCACAGGCAATCAGGCATGCTGTCGTACATCAGCTTGGTTTACTCTTGTGATAGATATGGTATCGTTCTGGCAGCCAGTTTGAAGAATAGCGTACCGACAAAGATAACACCACTAGCCATGAAAATCGGTCTCCGTCCTTCAAATTCCGACAGAGGCGCAAGCACCATGGGCGCCAACGCGAACCCGACACAGAAAATAGTAATCGTCAGATTAGACACTACCAACGAGACATTCCACTTGTCTGCGAAGATCGACGATGCCACACTGGCTTCACCAGCAGACAGCCCGGCCAGCAGCGTGACGGTGCACGAGATCCAAGTGATCCACGTCTTGCGCCATTTCGACCAGAGAAACGGCGAGGTGTGTTTCTCGAGTTTGGGGCATTCGGGGGGTGCTAATTGACTGGGGCCTGGAGGCAGGGAGATCTGGGGTGATGGTAAAGCCGTGTCGAATTCGAGATATCGATATTCAGTCTCTAACGGTGGAGTTCCCGACGATTTTTCTTCCACCATTATTGTGAGTATTGCCGGTAGAGTAGGGAGGAGAAAAGAAAAGAACGAAAAATCCCAATTGTTTTCTATCGAAGCTTTCCATCCTGCACTGGCAATGCTTTGGGTTTATAATAACCGGATCCAGGCTGCGTTTCCGAAGAGAGACTCGGCCCGAGAGGACCCATGCCTCATTGAATGTTGATATCAATTTTTACGGAGTACGCTGAGTACGGCAGGCTAGACTGGTTCCACTGGGCTGGCCGGAATCTGTTCCTGGCTCCGGCCGGAAGGACAACTACAGAGCATCGCGACTGGTTCGCAGCCTCAACATCTCGGGACGCGCAGTGGGAGGCAAAAAGTTTTTGACTGCCCTGATACTGCCGACCCCGACCGCTCATAACCAGCCAATGATGGCTTCCCATCCTGCCCGCCATGACTCATCTTTTGAGGGGCAGCAGCGATGTTGTTACGAATGTAGAAGGCGGTGGTGCGGAGGCGGTAAAGCGGGGTCGAGAACTTTTGGCATGGCGGTGTAAGATAACGGATTCGGGGATCCCCAATTCTCCAATTTGGAGGCGCATCTATGCATCAACGGCGGGCGCACTCGGCCCATGTCGGGAGGGCAGATTCGACGGACAGTAATCATCGGGGGAGAACAATGCTGCCAGGTCAAGATCCCGGGGGCTTGATTCGTAGAACAGCAAATCCCGTGGACAGTCTTTATCATCCACTGTTTTTGTCGATCAGATCACGTGAGATTTGTCGTGGCTTTGTTCGTAACAGGTATTTAGCCCACTACAGATGTGATCGAATACTTGGTGAAAATTCAAGTTGGTGGGCGCGAAGAGATCCTTGTTCCGGCCAAAAGAAAGCGCTGGCTTGCATATTATCCTGCTGATCTCATTGCGCGGCCGAGCTGTTTAATTGGCTAGGAAACTGCACTTTGAGTACCTAAAATAGCAAACGGTCATTTATGCCTTGAGGGTCTGCCGCTGGATAGGGATGTCAACACCCCAAACCATGTCAAAAAACTAAGAATTTGTCTCTCTACATTGTTTAAACATAGGCTGCCACTCAATATGGCTTTTCAATTACCAATGGCTGACTAGACTATCGAAGTGAATCCTGACGATGTGATATTTTTCCAGAAGCTTCAGGAGTCTGCGAATTCCACTGTTTTTAAGGTAGCTGTCCATGGATGAACATCAACCAATCCAAACAAGGATAAGCTTGACACACTTCCAACATTACAAGAACTGTGTGAATGGATGTGAGACGATATTTTTTGGCGCTAAAGTCCACTGCGGCACTGTTGTTCTACAGTCACTATGCTCAATAGACTCAGGCACCCGGTTAGCTTTTCGGGAAACTGGCATGCCAAGGATATTGTGAACATTCAAAATAAGTGAGCATCCTAGCCGTTTTGAGTATGACACAAGTCTTCATCCAATCCATATGCTAGACCCGAAAAAGCGCCCCCAAATCGTACTGCATAATTAATTAACAATGGTGGTGTGGAGTCAAGATTTCCTAGAAGCCGACGTTCCAGCCGGAGATGTGTAGGCAAAGAAAGACGCAATCCGAGAACTTTGGGATGGCCCGCAACTCTTATACGACACCCTGGGTCTCTCCTTTTCCGTCGACTTGTCCCATTAATACCGCCAGGGACAAGACTTGGGAAATACGCGTTCTCGTGGCAATCGCGACATATGTATTGACGATCAGGCGGGATGCCAACCAAACCAACGCATTTTGCATGTTTCCAGACATAACATGAGGAACAACAAACTGCAGATTCCATTTTATCCAAATAACCACAACATGGGACTGATGAGTCAAAGTGCTGCACTCTGAAATCACCTAACTGGGGTATTGAAGAGTAATACCACTGTTCAACCGCCAGAGAACATTGGGAAAAAGTCAATATGTCTCGAGGTCTCAGTGTCTTGAGCATCATATCAAATATTTCAGGGGGAATATTTATGCCCCATCTTTCCCTGTGAACAAGTGATTCCTTCCAGCAGGAGGAAGTTAAAACATGTGTAAGTGCACGGAAACCAGGTGAACATTGCTCTGCTGATGTATTGATAACTAGTGGGAGTATCTCAGAGCTCATCATGAATTCTGGTGAAAGTTCAACAAATGCAACATAGTGCAGTGAAACGAGAATTAGTCGAATTTTTTCTCGCTTTCTGCTGTAATCATTGAGGAAGTCCTTAGCCTGCAGGACTGCCGCGGTCATTAATGACTTTGTATCCAGGGTATCACACACGACGACAAGGAAACGGTGGAACCAAAATATCTGTGTTTTAGGGCTCTCCCAACCTGGAACAGATCTAAAATCGACTGGTAGTTCAACCTGGCTATCGAAGCGCTCATATGTTATTTCAAAATCCCATGCAGCAAGACGTAGAATGGCAATAACAAATGTATTGAGCAATGCTGAAGGGTATTTCCATAATGTGTGGTCATCAAGGTAGAACCTCCATTGAAAGATAAAGTCCGTAAAAAACTTAAATTGGAGCTCATTCAGCGGCGTTGGTGTACCGACGTCAATTTTAAGTTTTTTAGAAACAACAGACTCCGTAGGTCTTTCAAATGTCAGTTTCAGGCACTGCTCTAGAGGTCTGTCCGCTTTCTGAAGTAGAGAGACTAGTGATAGATCCGACGCTTCGTAAACATCCGCAAGTCTGACTCGGAAAATTGATGGTATGATCCCATCGGTTTTTGTCCATATAGATATCGTTATGGATGCGGCATCCAGATCGACGGTGTAGACATAGTCCAAGCTGGAATGGGGTGGGCTCGGAAAAGGAACCTCTTCCCAGTCGCAAGATTTGTCCTGCCCCTCTTGAATCTGTTTTATTTTCTGGAGTGTGGCTTCCTCCCCTGGAGAGCTGGTACGTGCTCGAGGGTGACAATGGCGAAACCATTTGCCTAAAACATGCGGTAAGCACACTTGAATCGACTTCGTATTTGGATGTGAGAATACCATTTATATGCAGATTCCAGAGGCCTCTGGTGACCATTGCATTGAAATGAAATTTAAGGCCTGTACTTAATGTGAAGTTTTAATGTTTGAGTAATTGCGATATGGAGCCATATATTTACCAGTTTGTCTGTATATCTGTCTCTAGTACTGTAACCCAGTTCCGGTTGTAAATTTTGATTCCATCGATGGAAACCTAAGTTTGGGCGTTTGGAGGGTGAATAGAGGAGGAGTAGTAGTTGCTGTTTACGTCGGAAATTCGGTCACGTGCTGAACAAGATCACGTGCAATGGGTCCCGTGATGAGGATTTGGGATCGGATAAATGGATTTATAGTTTATCCGTCAGGTGATATGTCGCAATATGGAGCTGGAGCTTAGTCAGACGATGACGGGAACTTGGTCAGCACTAGCTTAGTAAATCCTCGGCGCTAGTACTGACATTTTTTCCGCCCCGAGGCTAGTGCTGAGGTTCATGCGACTGCTGGCCTCAGGCTAGTGCTGACCTTATTATCCCCCAAATATTGGGGTTTCTCTGGGTTTTTTGAATTATTGGGGTGACTATTGTATAGGGGTTATTGGGGTCTATTAAGTGTTTTTTTTAATTCATTTCTATTCATTTTTATTGGGGTTTATTAGGGTATTGGAATATGGTGGTGAAATGTCACTCTTAGATATGGCTGAGAATGGAATTTGTGACTAGTGCTGAGGGTTTTTCCGCTCCGTTCCGAGGCTAGTGCTGAGGGTTTACTAAGCTAGTGCTGAGCAATGTGCCCGGAAGCCGCCCCATTTAGGGCTCGAGACGAGAGATGCCACCTGACTGACCACGTGACTCGGAGAATGCAGAGCCTCGGCTCGAGACATCCCACGGCTGCAATCGTTCTGTCTAGCTTCATCTTTTCCTTTTCCAGCTCGAACCCAGCCCTGACGAGGAACCATGTCCCAGGGCGCATCAGGTAACCCGGGTCTGGCGCTGCGTTGGCGGAGCCAGAATGCACAACCATCCAACCTCGGCTTTTTCTTTCCTACCAAAATCCATCTGCCCGCAATTTTCCGCGCGCTTCCTATCGTCAATCTATCATGAACGTCCAGTCTAGGAGGACTGCAGCTCGACACGACCACTATGGTAAAGCCAGCCAAGACCTATCAATGTCAACGATGCTCGCGGTCGTTTGCACGACTGGAACATCTGCAGCGCCATGACCGCTCGCGTAGGTCCCTTTCTCTACCCCCGTGTGCTCTCCCGATCGACAGGGTTAACGAGAGGATTTCAGATACCAAGGAGAAACCGTTTGAGTGTACCAAATGCACCAGGTCCTTCACACGCCAGTCTGTGCTCGCTTCACCCCAAACGTCACTTGTGTCAGCCGCTGATTATCGGACGTCAGGGATTTGTTGGCTCGTCATCTCCGGCTATCGCACTCGTCGCCGCCGGTAGAGCAGGTGCCGAATAATGACGCCAGTGCTGCTGATACTACGGGGATCTCAACATCGACCACGTTGGACGGAAATCAATCGGCAATCTCGGACAGCCATGTCTCGTTTGATCCCATGGACTCCACGTCCGGCCAGGGGCCGTCGGCCGTGTTAGGTGACTCGCTCAGTGGCATGGGTCCATCCGCATTGTACGACGGCGACGACTTCACCTCGTTTCTGGACAGTATCTCACTTCCCAATAATCCATATTCCCCGTCCTATCAGCCGCTCCCTTTCTTCCCCGTTTTCGCCAGCCATAACAATCACCTGCAATCTCCGCTTGATTATGTACCTCCTGTGTCGTCGGAGGAAAAAGAAAACGCCTCCTCGACAGCCCCCACGCCGTCCAGCTCGGTGCTTCCTCGTCATGGAACCCAATTGCCCTCTCTTCATCCGGAGGGATCATCCCATCCGCCTACCACGACTCGTCCACCAAAGGATTTCGTCCCGGTAACGGCGCAATGTCGGGATCGCATCGTCGCGTCGCTCCAGGACTACAGGAATGTGCTCCCTCCGAACCATATGATCCCATCGCGGCATGCCTTATCGCGATGTTTGACGGGGTACTTTATAGGGTTCCACGACCACTATCCGTTCATGCATATGCCGACATTCAACATTGATGTCATGACGCTGCCGTTGTTTCTTTCCATGGCAGCGTTGGGGGCACGGTATTGCCGTGAGCCTGATACCAGCAACAGTCTCTATCAGGTAGCCAAGTCAGTGACTCTGGAGCATATCCAGCGGCGATTCCAGTCTGCAAACGGGAAGCATCCAAGTGAAGACGACCAGAGTCTTTTGGAAACCGTTCAGGCATTGCTGATTTTAACGGCAGCGTCATCGTGGGTCAAGCAGAACCCGCCCTTTCAAGAAGCCTTGTGTATTCGGAGTTCTATGGAGACGTTGATACGACAAGGTGGTCTCAATGATTTGCCCGATTCGGACGGCTCTTGGGAGAGTTGGATCCGTCGCGAACGCGTGAAGCGTACCAAGTTGATTGTGTTCTGCTTCTTCAACCTTCATACCACCGTCTTTGATCTTTCCCCGATGATCCTGACGGAAGAAATCCATCTGGATCTACCGTGCACCGAACGCGAGTGGCAAGCGACCTGTCCTGATCGCTGGCGGGAAGAACGCAGCCAGTGCAAGAATGAGTCCAGTTTCCAAGACGCCTTGTGGTCCCTCTTCCGCCAGAGTCCTGAAGAAGGACGGTCCCTGGAGAGCTTTACCTCTCTAGGCGGCTATGTGTTGATCCACGCGATCATCCAGAATATCTGGTTTATGCAGAAAACCTGCCGCATACCTGGTTCGCGAAGCCGGTCTCTCTCTACTTCGGAGCTGGTCGCTTTCGAACAAGCCCTGGAACGCTGGTGCCAATGCTGGGAACGGAATCAAGAGTCGTCGATCGACTTCCTCAGTCCCCACGGCCCGCTATCGTTCACCTCGGCGGCGCTACTCCGCTTCGCATACATCCGGCTCAATGTAGACTTCAGCTCCGCGCGTCAGCTCCAGTCTTTCAACCCTCGGTACATCGCGCAATCCCTGCGCGACAATGTCTCCGTCCAGCGCAGCGACCGACTCACCCGCGCCGCCCTGCACTGCGCACATGCCCTCAGCACCCCGATCAAGTTGGGCATCAACTTCGTCGCCCACACGCAGGTAGTCCTTTGGTCGATCCAGCACGCACTGTGCTCGCTGGAATGTGCCGTGTTGCTGGCGAAATGGCTGGAGGTCGCCACGGCTGCCGGGACGTATCCGGGCAGTCTGACCGAGCAGGAAATGAAACTGCTCGATTTCGTGATTGAGATGGCCCTGGAGACGCAGCATGAGGTGTCCCGCGAATGGTTACTGGAGAATAACACCCGGCTTGGCGCCACGGTCACCCGCTTATGGGCGAGGTTATTTACGGCGGATTATATTTGGGATATTGTCAATTTGGTAGGACAGTCGTTGAATAGTTATGCGGAGATCTTGGAAAATGAATGCAGTCTTAAATAGGCATACATTTACTAATCTAGCAAAGTCAATATACCTTGCCTAGGCGCACATACTCTTACAAGCCCATCCCACTGCTCTGACCCCTTCGCGTCAACCAATGCTGAGAAGGAGGGCGAAGAAAAAAAAGAAGAAAAAAGAAAGGAAGAACATACAACAGCCGGGATTCGCTGGTGGTCACCCACCCAACTACTAACCAGCCGGCGTGTGGCTTGTGTACAGTCAATAGTTGGGTAACAGCACTTAAACCTGCTACCACCAGCTACCACCTGTGTCCTCGCGCGACATCCTGGGTGCGCTTTAGATGGCTCCTGCTACCTCCTGCTACCTCCTGCTCCCAGGGTTTGTTGCCCAATCCTGAGTGTGCCACACACTGATTTACCCACTTTGTGCCCTTTGTCTCCACAATCCAGGGAAATGTGGTAGAAGATTGGTCCACTGCCCTGCCTCCTGAAATAACTGGTGTTTTGAAACTTATAAGTTATACCTACTGATGACCTAACAAACAAAAGCATCAGGTTGTGGACAGGACACAAGGTAGCTACAATTGCAGCCAATGCCATGTTGCACAATTATCTTATGCAATATAAGTTTGGGAAGGAGTGAGAGTCTTGGCTGGACCTTAACCTGCATTAGAGTGGAAGCAGATGGGCAAGGATCAGCCATGTGGCAAATACAATCTGCACATCATGCCCTTCAGGTAAATGATCTTTACTGATAGTACTCTGTACAGAGTATACAGAGTATGCGCCTGTGGTGGCATTGCAGAGCAATGCTTACTAGTGTGACAACGATTCGAGTAAGAGTTCAAAGTCTGGACTCGAACTCGTGAGTTGAGTTCAGTGAATGAACTCTTACTCGAAACTAATACTGACTCATTACTGACTTGTAATAAATAATACTGTAATTACCCCATATTATATAGGAAAATAGTAATATTACCTATATATTACAAACTCGTGGTAATATTACAAACTCGTCATACAAGTCGAGTTCAGTGAATGAACTCAAACTCGCCCCACGAGTCCAGTGAATGGACTCGAAACTCGACTCAAAACTCGTGAGTCGAGTCAAACTCGCGAGTCAACTCGACTCGTGTGACACGCTAATGCTTACTCAGAAGTATCCTATTAATCTTTGAGCCAAACAGATCCATCTGCACTCTACTCTGCTCCACATAATTATGCAATGCAGAGTATGTTGATTGGTGCTAGTTTTGACAATCCACATTGGTGGCTAGCTGAAGCACAGAGTCAATGACTGCACAATTGGAAGTGTTCACTGTGTGTTGGCTGGGTGTGGGGTTCATCAACACTGTCAGCCAAATGCAGTGATCGAACAATCAAGAATATTCGCAGGAATTTACGGCTACTTGGAAGTCCATGCCCCTTCAAATCCTGTAGGTCGAAAAACAATAGCCTACCCAATTCTCTTACAGATTGCGTGAATTTACTATGTACATGATCTTACAGTGGCCCTCAACTCACCGCGGCCGGCCCAATTGATGATCTGCGCTAAGGTCTTGGCAGTGGGACCAGAAAAGAGTGATTGAGTGCTTGGGGATGGTGGCCTCTGCGGTGACCAATCCACAGGGCCAACTTGCCCATAGGTGGATTGAGTCTCAAGGATGAATTCCCCTGGGGGATGGTCCGCCCTGCGGCATGTCTACACTTGAGGATTAGTTACCGTAGGGCCCACCGTCCCCTGGGGGAATTCAGCCCACCTATGGGCAAGTTGGCCCTGTGGCCTATCTCCCCAAAAGCAGAGCGACCTCTGAAGCTTCCCAGCTTCCGAGCCACTGGGGCAGCGCTGGTTGCTTATATAAGGCCATCTAGTACAGGTTCAGGGCCTGCGTGAATTTGCAAACGTCAGATGTAAAATTGATGTCTTGGTCTAGATAAATGAGTTTTCTAGATAGATAAGTTGGTGATGGTCAAACCCAACAGTGAAGGGGTTCAGATTTCCAATACAGTAATCCAAGGAGATTGTGAGGCTGGGAACTGTGATGTGCTAATAATGGGAACTGGACAGAAGTCACAATGCTTGTTTATAATCATACTGATGTGAAGCTTTCTATGTACAAAATCAACATGACCAGCTGAATATTACCTGCAGCCCACTTTGCATACATGTCTGGCCGGAACATGCAGTCTATTTGATTTCTGCACGGACAATCACACTGACACTTCTTGGGATAGAGGTAGCCTAGAGCAGCGCAGCCCAAAACAACACTTCATTTCCAACCTCTGCATCCTCACTGGGCTACCTATAATAGATTCAACAGTGATGGATACTAGATTTGATTCATTAAGAGCATGTAAATTTCAACACAAGTAAAGCAGCCGATCTGGTCAGACATGGTTATTGTTGATGCCATTCCCCCAGCTATGAGACTAATGTAATGACTGGGCTAACTTCCATGCTACCATAGTTTCCCCCAATGACCATCTGTATTCAAATGACTACTCAAGAGTCCAACAGGGAATTCGTATGCTTGTTCTCTCAGAATTCATTGAATGCGTTGATATCAAAGCCCTCCCACAACAGCTTTCCATACTCAAGCTCGCGGGAAATTTTTCCCTCGCTATTCCACCAAATCGTAGATAGCATAATCATACCCCAAGAATCGCCCTTCTGTATTCCAGGAGGAAACATGTCCTTAGCTCTCTCGGGAGGATCAGCAGCCAAAGTGAACCGGACCACATTTTCCAAGACTGCGAACGAGCCGGGCTCGGAACTGCCGTGAAGCGAAATGGCCTTGACTGAGATATCCGTCATAAAGGTATTAAATCCCTTGTTATGCTGGTACCAGGTGTCTGCAGTTGCCCTAACAATACCGCGCGCTATATAAAATAAAGTATTAGAATGATACTTGATAAGGGAGAAAGGAAATTGGCTCTTACGGATATAGGACATGCGATAATCATCAGCTACCATACTATTCGTTTTGTCGACATCGAAATTGGCGAAAGCGTCGAAGTACTCAGCAATGCGCGCCAGTAAAACCTTATCATCATGGTCTCGGATGCGGTCATAGTTAAATGCGGGCGAGACCGAAGCCAAGTCGTATGAAGGCATGTTGTATGGAGTGTGATTTCGGCAGTTTATTTGTCGCAGTAGGTTTTGTAACTATGGTTGCTGTAAATTTTGTGAAGGAATCGAAGCCGTATTTATAGTTTTATTTCTCAATTCGATTCAATGCTAAATCAAAGGCTCTATGTGCGGTCCATCGAAAAGTGGAGATGAGTGTTTCCCTACATTGTGTCCCGACGCGCCGTGTGTTACATTTCAGGTTCAACCTGGAACAGGTTATCCTTATTTGGGCTTGCCAGTAGACCTCGCCAAAATCACGGGTCGGGTATTGACCTACCTCCCAAGTCACTCCTGTCACACTGACAGCCTCGGAGACTCACATAGTATCTAATCTACTGAAATCTATTAGCTAATTTCGCAGATTTCCGCCGATCAGTTGCGGTGAAAACCCACTAGTGGTAAGGCATTTTGGCGAACATGATTGATTTGCATTCAGGATAGCACTATATATATGAACATAATGAGACTTGAAGAGATTTTTCAAGGCCAATAATTGAAGAGAACCAGAGAGAATAATAATTTGGATAAGAAAAAAAAAAAAAAGCAAAGATTCGGCAGCGTGACGCGATGTATTCTATACCACAGTATCGATCTAGGCCAGCCCGGTATGCAGCGCCCCCAGCTGAGCTGGCGCACACTTACGTACTGTATTACCCCAAGTGGAGAGCGTCCGTCAAGGGCTGCGCCGCATGCACTAGCCATGCACGCTGCGTTCGGCATGCTACTATCGCGATTCGCGTATCTCGGGCCTTCGAGCCGGGTGGGATGTTGAATATGTAGCCAGGTTCTGAGCCGGTGATGACGAGATTCCATAGGATCACATAAGCCCTGACAAAGCATATCAGCCCCACTATGATTGTGCTAGCATTTAGAATCCAAGAAGTATCGATCATTTGGTAATTCGTTAAGCTCCGTTATTCCGGGTACTAAGAACACGCCAACGCGGAAAGTGACTGTCCCCTATTTCCCCAGCTTCACCATCACATATGGGATCTCAACATCCTCCTCAGTCTGATCCTCAGCAGTCACCTCGAAGATGATGTTCTTTTGGTGCTTGGGAACAGGCTTCTTGCTGATGTGCTCCACCAACTTGCTCATCCTGTACAATGCTGTTAGCTAAGACAGTAGGTAGCTGAGGGGTCAAATGGGGATTGCATATGGCAAAGGAAGACGGTCCTTCACTTTTGAAGGAGGGTAGAAGCTAGCGTACAGCAAGCTTACACCAGAGCTGACCATGCTGATTTCCAAACCCTGGTCGGAGAAATGCTTGAGGAAGTCCTGCAGAGGAATATCCTCAACCTTGAAACAATCCCAGATCTGGTCAATGGTCACCTCACCCTGCTTGCCCTGGTACTTGCCCTTTGGACTACCAATTGGTTCACTGAAGCCAAGGAAGGGCAGGGCAACGTTGACGAAACCGTTCTTGTACTGCTCGATATCGTCCTTGCCATACATGTTTTGTGAACAAGCTGTATTTGTTAGTTTTTAGTGAGTCCATAATGAATAATGAGGTGTTCCAGGTCTAAGCTGACAAACACATATTTTACAAGTCAATGATTATCCATTCGATAATCCAATTTCCTGAATTGTACTAACGCTTCTCTACGCGACGTAGACATGCACTTTTTGACTTCATCAGCTCCAAGGTCTGCAAGGAGGAATCTATAAAAGGCTTTGAGTATATCCATCCATTTTCCTCCTCTCATCAACCATAACAACAGCAGCCCAACAGTAGAAGAATAAAACATAGTCCTACACATCATATGCTGTCAGCATTTGGTTTCTGAAGATCATCAGGGACTATTTGGAGAATCCATGGAAGTGGAGGACCCAACGATGGGCGTGACAATGAGTGGGGTTGGTGGGTGATGAGATGTGGGTGGTTTGAGATCCCAAGCAACAGGTGGTGGTTTGGATTGTTTACAGAAATGTCGATCATTCCAGGCCACGGTTCCCCTGGGTGCTCCCCACCAGTTGTTACGCCCAAAGATCTAGATTGTGTATCATTAACTGGCTTGCATTAATGGGAGCACCCCCATCACCAGTACCCAGTCTAAAGAGAGTTTCACAATAATATTGGGGTCTAGGGCTCATCAAGAATTGACTGTGTGGACTAGGTGGCTTGAGTACGGCTGAGCGGACAGGAAGCCCTATTTTCCACACCCCGTGGTCGTATGTATTAGGTTACAGGTTGAAGAGATATATGTAATACATCTTCTTTAGATCTGGGTGATCCTGGAAAGTGGACAAGCTTGTTAGCTAGAAAGGCGAGAGTTTCCGGCCTGAGAAGTAAAGGTTTCCGTTCGTGAATTGGCTTCTGGTAATACATGTTATGTAGGTGAAGGAAAAGACCTTGGGACTCCAATGGACGACGCATTGGCTATGTGACTGGTCTGCCCACATTGAATATAGATGCAGTGAATTGCTTCAGGGCTTAGGGCTGGGAAAATCACAGACCTTCTTATTTACACACAAACATACTATCATCCCTCAGCACATGAGCAGAATGAAACCACAAGGCCTCAGTTATCGGCAGCCGCGCCTGGCTTTCTCCATTAGGAAGCCTCCTTCCTCTCATCGTTCTTTCTAGGGTTGAGATGCATCAAGCAGGAGCAAGAGAAAGTCGCGAGATCTTTATACCGTCGAACCGGATGCGTCGTCTTGCCGTCTTCTTCCTATGAAAGTCTTGTGAAACAGCAGAGTGGATTGGATGTGATTATTTGGCGCGGATGTAGTGTAGTAGGGTAGGTGATGACAGGCCTCTGTTCTGCCAGACTGCCAGGTCTATAGGCTGCCACCTAGGCGGATGTATATAAAAGCTGGCTAGTCATCATCAATCAGACAACCAACTACCATTCTTTCCTTCTTTCAGTCCTTCTGCTTCAGGGCCTCTCTTCTCATTCATTCCTTCAGTGCCCCTAGGGGGCAGCCTGCCTCCCTTCCCCTGTGATTCCTCTAGCGTTTCTCTCCTATATCGACTCGCTCGTTCTAATCTAGCATGCCATCGATGGGGCCCTCTTCAGTAGGGATTCAGCATCATCAATCCTGAACTCCTCCTTGGAATTGAGTTGCACCACAGGGCTGTAGAGAGTGAGACTGCGGTAGGGAGGCACAGCATCCTTGATTCTTTCTTTTAACTTTTCCCAGATCTTCTTTCTGAGAGTGTTGATATCATGGTTGGAACACACTCCATAGAAAATGGCTGCTGAAGATCATGGTATAAAGCGCACCATAACTGGCGAGTACGCCGTCGAGACATTGTCAAAGATTGGATCGGATTGAGCATCCAGCTGGTGATGGCGGCCATTGAAAGATAAGAACTAGAAGCCCACCTGCCTGGCAAACAGTCCTGTAAGAAGAGAGGTTGCTGGCCTCGTTACGCAGACAGGCAATACATGTCAGTTCTCCATCCAGGACTATTACAAGTCAGTTGGAAGGAAATTTGCAGGGAATAGGATGTAGTGAGGTGAGAGATGGTCATTATAGATGCGTTAATTATGGACTGTAGGGAAGACAGGATATGCTGATGAATTTGAGCACATGATATTAGCATGTTGATTGTTTGGTGGTAGGCTTGTTCAAGTAGTGAATGACAGTGCATGACAAGATACAAAGCAACCATAGAAAACATCTTGGAAAAAGACCAAGGAAGTAACTAGGCCATAAATGATAGAAAAGAATGAAGTAATTCCTTGAGGGACAGGTTAAACAAGAGGTCTTAGGGCTGCAAACCTCCGGGCCGGATACTTCAGGCCATCAGATGTACATGTGTAGTATACCAATAAATAGGGGGATCGCGGGTTCATTCAGACAACCAGCAATCAGTCTTGGAAGAGACAGAACTGCCATATCCCTTTGATCATCATTATTATCATTTACTACTTAGACCCTTTGTATGTTACACTGCCGGTCCCGAGCCCTGCGGGTTACTCTGTAACAGGTATGCAGGAGAAATCAATGATCAAGCTACCCTAGAATAAACAAGAGTATTCAGTGAGCACTCAGGCATACAGAGAAACACACAAGCGCCCCCTAATAAGGAATGTTCCACTTAGGGCAGAATTGTAAAGAAAGAGGAAATTGAAGATGTCTGCCCCATCATTGCCGTATCGTTCCGTCCTCACCAGCCTACTGAACAGTTCGCCCACCCTCCATCTCCAGTATCAGCGACTCTAGTCCATATGTGGCCTTGAAAGTTGGGAGCGTCTTGCTGGCAAGTATAGCAAGACAGAGTATCAGTTGTTTCCAGGTAAAGGCCAGGCTGCCTGTAGAGGGAGCAAACTGGCAGGATGCATCTAACCGCAGGCTGTGCTCTGGACATCGATGTAATTCACGATGAATTTCCTTGGAGGTTTGACGAAACAGCTCAATGGATCTTTTATGCCCGTTCAGCTTCGAAATGCAGTCTAACAGACAAGTACCAAATTCTACGGCCCACTCATCAGAATTGCGCCCTTCCTGATCTCCCGCGCGAGATGCTCAGCCTTGACATTTACAGCCCCTTGGGCTGCTGACGAGGTGCATCCCTCCCTATTATCGCTCCACGCTGACGGAAGATGAAGCAAAGTTGCGATTCGCAGGAACTGTTCGCTGATCCATTCGTGCTGCCCAGCCCTGAGACAACTCGCTATCACTTGGCCCTGGTCCTCGAAGAAGAGGGTTAATAAGCGGCTGAGCGGATGCATGGCGCGCCACGGCCCTTGAGCGATGGCATGGCGCCTGTGCTCATCCCTTGACATCATAGAGTCGTGATTCTCCCTACTCCGACGCCTCTTATCGCCGCTGGCCAGCGAATGGTAGCTGGGAAACGAAATTGCCGGATCGGTGAAATCGGCCATGGTTGACCGTGTGGTTCGATTGCCAAGGTAAAAGGGTATGCTATAGCAGACGGAGTCGAGCATCTCTTGGATGGTTTGCGTGCATCTGACAAAATCTTCGATTTCGTCCGGAAGCTGATCGCAATCAGGCTCAACTTGACCCAAGTTTGAAAACATATTAAGCGAGCCGAGAGTGATTTTAGCAAGCAGGACGCGTTGGACATGCCATAGATTCCAAATACTTGCGATTTGGCAGGAGGGGTAGACCTCGCAGACAGATCGGTAGGCGGAAATCGACGGATCAATATCTTCTTTTGTGAGCTGCAGCGGCTGCCAATGATCCGGTACGTTTCGCGCCCAAGCCAGAAGTTGCTCGTCAATACGCTGTGCCTGAGTCCTCCACTCTGTCCAAAATTGTGGTAAGGAGGGCGTCGAGCTGCCTTGTGCTGCGAGCTGGGTATAGCTGGCTTGCAGCTCCACCACAGACGCCATTATGGCATCAAGTGCTGAGCTAGGGTTCGCTGGCACAGTCATGATATCTTTGCTCTCGATCCAATGATAGGCAATACTTCGTAATGGCCTCTTCTGGCGCATGGCCGAAGAGATCTCGGTGTGAAGCAGGAACTTGCCCATATATGCGCCGATAGTCCCGTTTATGTCGTCCGAATCTGCAAATGGGAGTAATGACGCCGCGCCATTGTGGTGTAGAGATGAGGCTAAGCGAAGGCCATACACAGCAGTAAAATTCTCATAGTACTGTAGAACCAACGCGGCCAGCACGGTTGCTGGCTTGCGACGCTCGATCGGATCCTGTGTTGCACTTCGGAGACGCGAGACGGCGAGGGCGTAACCCTTGTGTGGCGATTGAAAGCTTCTGGGGCCGCGCCGCCACATGGACAATAACTCTGAAGACACAGCCGACACCGCGAGCGAGAGGGCCGAGCCCTGCGGCTGAGAGGGGTAGACTGGAATGAGCATTTCGAAGAAGCCGCGCGTGGATCCCATATCGCGGCCCATGCTGGCATAATGCCTCAGAAAGAAGGGCACAGCGGTATCGGGTTCAGACAGCGCACGCGGACCGCGCACCACCTGCTGGCCCTGAACCTTGGCGACTCGGCCGGTGTAGAACTTGTGGTTCTGGTCTTTGAACTTGAGGTTGGCATATTTGGCCTTGTAGCCTCCGCAGCGGAGCCGGAGGCGCTGGCACTGACGGCATTCGGGCTTCGCTTCATCGCATTTGACGCGTCGTTGCCTACATGTAACGCAGCCTCCGGAGTGTCCGTGGTTGACCATGGCGGCCGCGATGATGCCAAAAAGAAGGATATGGTTGCGACAAACTGATGGGCGGGCGTTGGCATGTTCATAAATACTCCGTAAGCTTGTGGCGGTGGGACTGCCAAGCCGGCCATGAAGTAGCACCAATGATGTGGCTCCGTCGCAAAAGATGTATTCGATTTGGTTTAGCTTGGGATGCCCCGGATGCCCTCGTTGGGGAGTATACGGCGGTGCCTTGAGGCAACAAAATTGAACAAGATGGAACAAGGTTGAAGTAACAAGATTGCAGTATAAGAAGGCGAGACGAAACCAGAACAATGGAGAGATCATTCAACAAGCAATACTCATTACCCAAGCGGCAGACCATCCAATTCCTTGGGAACACTCTGTTCAGCGACACAGCGTCATGAAACTCTCTTTTATGTGTTCTGGCCCTCTTTTGGCCGAATTGGTGCACTGCGGCCAGCAACAGTAGCAACGAACCGACGCTGCAGCTGAGCTCCGACCCGACATTTCACTTTGGGTTGCTGATTCCTCTCGGCGAAGCCATCACTGCTGGGTCGGACATTGGTCCTATCCTGGCCGTGGCGAAAAACATCGGGCCAACTTCACGATTGAGGTTATCTGGTACGCGGCATCCAAGAGCAATACTACTCAGTTGCTGACGTTGGTTATCGGCAATGGCTTTGATGCAGTGCAAGAGGAGTTCTACCACAACTTTGTCGCACCCGCCCTGGCTTGGGGGTGGAACCGCATCACCTATGAAGGCCCGGGACAGCCTACTGTGCGCTGAAACCAAAATATTGGTTTCATCCCGGAGTGGGAACGGGTCGCCACCCCCGTGGTGGACTGTCTTCTTGAGAACAAGGCGCCCGTCGTGGATAAGGACCGGCTTGCCATTGTTGGCAACTCCTTTAGTGGCTACCTAGCTGCCCATGCCACAGCTTTTGACCCGCGCATCTCCGCGGCGGTTCTGATCGACGGCGTCTGGGACACCTATGCTGGGTACTCGGCGCAGCTGGAGCCTGAGCTGCTGACCCTGTACGAGGACGGCAAATCCAGGGAAGTTGACCAAGAGATCTTGTCGCGGCGGGACGCCAGAAACCTCTCCACTGCAGCCACCTGGGGCTTTGACCAAGGCCTGTGGGCGTTCGTCACCCCCTCGCCGTCTGAATTTTTCAACAGGACCAAGCAGTATGGAGTGAAGGAGTTCATCGACCAAATCAAGGTGCCCGTGTTTGTCGGCGACGCCGAGTACGAGAGCATTTTCATCGGGCAGCCGAAGCAGGTGAAGGAAGCTCTGGGAGACAAGGCGACTCTACATACTTTCACTGGGTCTGCTGGCTACCATTGTCAGACTGGTGCTGGGCAGGAGCTGTCGAGGGCCATCTTTGCCTGGCTGAACAAGACTTTGGGCTCAAAGGGGGAGTGAATGCTAAGATTACCGGCAATTGAGGCGCATTACTTTCCAGAACTAGATCGAATACTCGACTTGACTGTACTTATTCTTCTTTGTATCCTCGGCTACTGTTACTAGCCCATTGCTCTCACTAATGGATGTCGTTAATTCAGCTGATGCCGCTTAGTGTGACCAATTTTCAATTACCCTGGCCCCAAACAAACTCAGAAATGTGTTTAGTAAATGAACTAAGCCCTGCAATCCTACATTCCAAAAAAAGGTCGAGATGCCGTCTGGCTGTGGAATCAGTAATCCCATCTATAAAACCGGCCCCTATCAGGGAAAATATCTCCATCAGTTCCACGTCTTTCCTCTGTATTCGGTGGTGACGGTGGATTCGTTTCAGGCGACGGACGAAAGCCCTCTTCTGCCGTGTGGGAATGATTACACATTCCTATACATAGCCGGAACATTATTGCTGGCTGCATAGCTGGCTTGTTATCTCTGAGACGGTGTCTGTCGACTAAGCATTTGAATCTTGCCTCACAGCCTCAACAGAGTCTCTGCGAAGATCCTGAGGATGGAAGACACAGCCGTTTCGTTGCGACTCATCTGCATGTCAAAGAAAGACTCGACTCTGTCTTCGTCAGACATTAACAAGTTGTACGGGCTCGTCGCCTAGTAGTCCGAAAAGACCCGTCCTAACGGCATATTCGTATCTGCCGTGTATAATAACTGTCCGGATAACGGTTATCCAGCTGGGCATTTTCTTGAGAGCATCCTTCTCGTAATCTTCGATGAAGTGAAGGTTTCTGCTCATAAAAGAGCCCCCACGGGCCACTTGGGCCGCATACCAGGCAAGGTAAAAATGAAGTACCGCGGCAATGATACTCGCAGGTTCCCAATTTGAGGGTACAATATCTCGCAAAGGGTCGATGGGAGGCCATATTTGCGTCTTGGATGACCACTGGGCTTCTTCTGGTAGCTCTTTTTCCGAAACTATGGAGCGGCTTCGTAAAGCTATAGCACGAGACTCGTGGCATACACGAGTGATGAGGGGGGAGATCTCCGTTCAAAGTTGAGGTCGAGATGAGTCCACACGGTAACCGTGGTCCAATAGCGTATGTGGAAGTATCCAGCTCCACGACGCGATGGGGGAGGCAGAAACTCCATACCATGCTCCGCAGTTTGAGGGGCAGATCTGGGAAGCAAGGGAAGCTTGAACCAGGACATAGCCAGCGTCGACATTCGCAGGCCCACCATCGACAAACGGGGTGGAACAAGTATTGTATACGCTCAAAACTACGCTACTATGATTGACGATAACCTAGGATTCAGCGGTCCACCGCCCACAATTTCTTCCAATGACAGTCTCTCTATGACTTGTGACTTGCGGAACACACTGCATACCCGTATCCACGCAACTAACTGTATAGCAGAGAATACATGTTCACCCTAGATCCTGCCTTAGAGT
This sequence comes from Aspergillus sp. MA 6038, assembly GCA_003004525.2. NCBI lineage: Eukaryota > Fungi > Ascomycota > Eurotiomycetes > Eurotiales > Aspergillaceae > Aspergillus > Aspergillus sp. MA 6038. The sequence continues at coordinate 22,916 of PQME02000194.1, read as the reverse complement.
TCTGCTGTACAGCGCTAAACCTAGAGCATACCAACTCGTGACAGCAAAGTCTTCTGGTCATGAGCGTTCGAGCCCAGCCAAAACAGGAATGACTGGTGAAGGAAAGAGAAAGCAAGAAAACAGGGATTCTCAGTATCGATTCAGTTTGTGGTTACCTCCCTGGACATGAATGTTGATTTTGCTACATACGGGTCTAGCAATGGCACCAGAACATCGTTATGACAGGATTAGACAATATTCCAATAAGACCAACAAATACTGCTGCCAAAGATCGAGGAAGTCACTTCCGCAGACAAAATCTACAACAACCCTTTGGAGTATATATATGCCTCCTTTTCCAGGTCCACATTTAAGTTCAATCCAAGATCCGGAGAGAACGGCTAGGGCCACCGTATTGACAACAGCAATGATTTCTGCTTCCTTGGCCAGTCCCGATTGCCATCTTTCGCCGACCAGCACAACCAGTCCCAGTCTCTATCTTCTGGGTTAGGGGAATGTCTTGTCTGATATTCCAGGAAATCTGCAAGTGGTACCTACAGCTGTAGAAGATACTTCTATTACAATGAACGTGTCAAAGAGTGCGAGCTATTTGGACGATATGGGTATTCCCTACCTTATGTGGCCCATTCGTTCTCAGCAAGCTCAGCAGCTAATGGTTGAATATCTGTAGATGATTTTCCTGCTCTCTTTCTAACCCACTTACTTACCAAAAGTATTTCCTGTCATCTACATCGTCCAAGTAGAGAAGCGGAAGCTATACGCTATTTGGTCACACAGTGTTTTTTGGCTTGGAAGGAACCGGCGAAAATAGCATAAATAGGAAAGGTCGACCTGATGGTAGGAGAACTTCAAGAAGTTTACAGAGTGGGTTGTTCTTGATCTTTTCGAGCATGATCTAAATCTACAGGACCACTTGGAAGCTGCAGAGACGGTTCCGAAAACTGACAAAGGAGCATCGAGATAAGGAGAGACACTGTTGGTAGTCGTGAGCGATTGTGAAATGAGTGAGGGTAGCGGTTGTTGTGATAGGAATGATCCGAAATGAACTTTTGTTTTCTTCAACGCCCTTTCCGATATATCAGTATATAATAAAATAAAATGAGGAAAGGCCTTTATACTCCGCTGTAACAGGTAACTTGTCAGGAAATGGTTACTACAGCATTGGACATGAGCCGTACATGCCTGAAGTGTCCGCCACCCCACATGACCAAGTATTTGGAAAGCACGCACGGACAATGATTGGCTGGGACGGAATCTGGATAAATCCGGATCCGAATCCTAACCCTTGCTCTCTTTTAGTATCTTTTGGTCCGCTCTACAATGCATCTCTTCCTGCCTGGCCTTGACGAAGGTGGATATTTTTAGATGGGAAGGTAGCTCTGCAAACTTCTCACTTTCTAAAGCCCTTGAGTTATCACTACTAAGATTCCGACGTTCTCAACGCCAAGACGACTACTGATGGAGCATCGATGAATCGTCCAATTACTTCCTGCCTCACCTGTCGCCGTCGCAAAGTTCGATGTGACCGTCTGACGCCGGTATGCTCGGCCTGCCAAAAGGGTCATTATGGCTGCGCCTACCAATCATCCGTTTCCCCACAGAGGAGATCGTTTTCTCCTTCATCAATCACCAGAACCGTTCGAAGTCGACGAACCGTTGAGAAGACTAGGTTCGCAGAAAGGTCGGCGGAAAGGTCGTCAGCCGGACTGCAAGCTCCCTCTAAGTACCAAAGAACTACTCCATTGGAGTCATGCGCGAATTCCCCTCGTTCTGTGTCTGCTCCGGTTGAAGAAAAGAAGGGTCACAGTCAGTCGAATGGCGTGCTCATTCTTGACGAAGAGTGTTCTCGTCTTGTATCGCCCTTGCATTGGGCATCAATCAAGGAAGTCAGTGGATCTGGACAACTGGGTAGTGCCATTAACCAATCGGGGAATGGGCAAGCGCTTGACCTCAAGGATGTGGTAATGGACCGCACAAAGTCAACAGACCTGACAGCTGTTAGTCACCATTCTTATGGCGGCTGCAAGCATCCTTTGCCGTACAACGTGCATCCTCCTCACTCATCATTTATGGGTCTACTGTCGGGCTCAGTGTTAAATCACGACCAGATTGCGCTTTATTATCCAGAAACTCTAGCTGATTGCCAATTTTTCCTGGACACATTTACCAAGAAAGTTGAACCAATAATTCATCTCGTGCACCATCCAACCCTACAGCATCATTTTCAAACATACTTATCAAGCTTGGAAATTTATGCGGCGCCGGCATTCAAAGACCTCTATGGATTTGAGCGGCCCAGTCACTTTGAACCCCTGTCATTCGGGATCTTTTTTTCGGCCGTTTATAGTATGGACCCGACAGCAGTGGAAATCAGATTCGGTACATCCAAATCGGGTCTACTGCGGAGATTCCAATATGGTATGGAGCTAGCACTAGAAAAGCAGGATTTGCTCTCCAGTCCGGCTATTCCAGTTCTCCAAGCCTTTGTCCTTTTCCTGGTATGTTCAGATATCCTCCATGTTTACCGTGGATTCAATTAAAGATTTCCTTTCCCAGACATGCTTGTGCCGTGATGATGATATTCAACGTGTGTGGGCACTGGTTGGATTGGCCATCCGGATTGCACAGTCCCTGGGTCTCCATCAAGAGCCAACTCTGTACCCATCAAAAGAGATGGATGCCATCCAAGTTGAAGTCCGACGGAGACTCTGGCATCAGATATTCTATCTTGCTTTTCGCACTGCTTCGTCCCAAGGATTGCCTCCTTTTATAACGACTAATTCCTTTACCACGCGGCTACCATCTAATGTGAATGATGAAGACCTGGTTCCAGGGCAGCCCCCGTTGCCGGACCAATACGACCCGGGGCAGTTCACTGATATGACTATGCAACTCGTTCGCCTCAACGGAATCCATTGCATGCAGCAATTGCTACACAAAATATCTCTGAGGCAGTCGCCTGACATCAAAAGTTTTCATTTGGAATCTTTTGCCAGTCACGGCTCCGTTTCCCAGCCAGAGGTTGATGAAGAGCAAGAGATGCGGATTCTAATTGAGACAGTATTGGAGAAGAACCAAATGTGGTATCTCTGTCACTGTGATCCTAGTATTCCTCTCCATCGTTGTGTTTTGAATCTCGCCAACCACATCAAATGGAAGTTTTGGATTATGTTTTACTACCAATTCTCAAATGGAGATTACTGTCTGCTGCCTCCGGTATTGAAAGCTTTGTAGGTGGCCATTTTGGCTGGTCTGAACTTCGTATGGTTTACAAGTCTGGAGCTAATAAAAATCTACAGGATCTTCTCCCAATCTCTCAATCTGCTGGAATCATACATCCGAATGAGACATGATCAAGGATTTGATCCTTTTCACTGGATCCTTGACTCACATTCAGGACTCCATGCTACTTCCTACATCATATGTCTTCTTCAGAATTCCGAATCTCAGCCAGATCCAGAGCTATTGCAGCGGGGAAGGCAGACGCTTCGAGCCGTGCGGGATCTCCACGCCAATAGTGATAGCAGAGTGTGGTCATTCTTAAAGGATAAAATTGACCACATTTTGTCCCCGGCGCCTGACCAGACCGAAGCTTCTGATCTGGCCGACTTGCCCGACCCCGGGGGCTTTGACCCTTCATTCATGGTGGCGGATATGGATTTTCCTAGAATTGATGACTGGCTGATACACCCAGAGGATATTACCTGAATTGAGATTTTGCTCGACTCGAGAGGGTGTGCTAGCCGAAGCAAAATTTTTGTGCGTGTTTTTTACATCATGTACTTTTCATCCTATGAGATGAAGCAGTGAGTTTGGTATACTCACCATATTTATTCATTTCTGCATGCTACGCGCAGGAAAATCACATCTAAGAACGATAACTGAAATAAGACAGAGGGTCTCCGTAAATAAACCAGTGAGAACTGACCACGTTTCCTGATTGCTGAATAACCCTAATGACTAATAGACGTTCCTTCCCCAAAAAACGACAACAACAAAACAGGGTAGGCAATGCAATCTATGACTTACTGTCACCAGTGACTTTATTGGGCAGCACGTATGGGACGTCATAAAGGAGTGATAAAAGAGTGATCTGATTGAACTATGTGACTAGCTGCGCGGAGAGGCCTGGCAGACGGGCTCGTCATAGAAGTTGGATATTCGACAGGTATCGATTCATTGAGTTTGGTGACACGGGAAAATTCAAATACGCAAAAGTAATAATGATCAGAATGGGAAATAAAGGTGATTGATCGTATGCAGCTAGCTATTTGGTAAAGATAATTAGGTAGCCGTAGCTGACTCGTGTCTCATTGGGGTCACATCAGTTTCTTGAGTGGTGCAGCAATAGGTAATGTGTCTCTAGCCTCAAAAACCATTTTTGCAATGCGCCCCTTGGTCTCGGTAAAAACATGCTGCCAGCCAAACATGTGCAGTGAAGCACCTGCTGTCCCCATCTCGTCTGCCTCTTTATTCGAATCGAACCATTTTCGAGCCAGCTCGGGGAAGAAATGGTCCATGTTCTCCGCCACTACTGCATGCTCATGGAGTGCATCGCCATCCTCTCCATTTTGACCATTCAAATCAAAGGCGTAGTGTCTATGTTGGGCAAAAAAGGACAGGGCAAGCCGATCATGGTCATGGGCTAGAAACTTCAGAACGTGCTCCTGGTTGTGGTGGCAATCTGGTTTATCATGTCGCTGGCTGGTTGATTTTGCCCTCATATAGTCTTCGTCGGAACCATCGACGCTGTTCCCCATGACAATAATATGTGGCATGTCCTGTTCAGGATGATTCAGGAGCCAGTCTTTACTGATCCGCTCAATCTTCCAGCTGACATGGTGCTTTAGTGGAAGGCAGTGTTGTGGGCGCCCACTTTCAGAGCCTGCATTTGTGCTTTCGAGTTTCAGCCTGGCAAGGAAGAAGTTGGAATGGTAGCCTTTGTTTATTTACAGTCAGTCTTTGCATGCTTTTTGTCCCCCGGTCTGTTTTGGGCCTTTGCTTCAATGAAACACTTACCGTCATTGCAGAAATGTCGATCAACCAGGACCAGAGAGTCTCCGTACTTGCCCCATCGCTCTCGAATGGCCAGGTACCCCACATATGTTGGGATGCACATTAAATCCTTTGAAGAAGTTTGGAGGGTCCGTACCATTAGGCTTTTTGTAATAGTCCATGGTCAGAATGGTTTCTCTATACTGCATCCCTTGAGATTAAATACTTACCTCCCAATGCCAGGAGAGGCCGTGGATCCCTTTGCTATATGACACAGCCAAGCACAACTCAGCTCTGAGATCCAGGTCTGCAAGGCTCTAAATTCCTGATTGATTCGCCGTGGAGCGTTTGAATACTTATAATCACGAACACTCTTCTCCCACACATCATGCACCATAAAGTCGCCCTCGCAGATCGCTGCCTCGGGATGAAGGCGCCCGCCAACAGTATGCTTGAACTGGCGGAAAGTCTTGTACTTGGAAAGTACGAAGGAATATACAAGGAACCTGACGAGAATTCTTGTGTCGACTGGGTCCCATGGTGCAGCTGCATCGGTACTGTTGTTGTCCAAGAGTGGTGACACATACGCCTTTGCGCGGGGTTTATTATTCTCTGCTGGTTGTCCAACCTGAACAACGGCAACCGAAAATTCGCCTATAGCTCCCAATGACAAACCCCTTGTACGTTCATAAGAGTGCTGGGAACCGAAGCCATTTGAGGATGTCTCCAGCAGATTTGGATAGAGACCTTCAGGACAGCCGGGTATATCCGGCTCACTCCATCCCAAGTGGTTCAAGATACCAGTGGGTGTATCTTCCTCGGCCCCAATTCCCAGCTTTTCCGGATGGATGCGGTTGAAGGTCAATTTAGCAAGCACATCTCGTCCATTTTCGTGTACCTTCCTCAGCTTCTCGATGTAACTGTCAAGCCACGTTACGTGTCCATTGCCCGCTGCTGCCCATTCTCTGTGCTGTCTTGTCAGGTCAAGTAACATACAAGCTCGCAGCTGACAGGACGTGTCACCAACGTGAGCGTCGAATGCCGCGAAACCGACGCTTTCTGCTCCGGGTCCTTCAGCGAAGATGAGATGGCGATAAAGAGACAGAGCGTCGATGGCATCTGATGATGCCCTAACTATGTCCGTGTAAACTGTCCCGTAGGTTCTGCGCATGCGCAGACCTTGAGATGCTGTGGTTGCAGGAAAGAGGAATGAAGTCATGATGAAAGCAGGAAAATGTTGTAACTGTTGTTCCAGAGACTTGAATCAACGAATTTGCTCTGAAGTGAACAGCAACAGATTGCAGCTCCCATCCTTTCCTCCATTCTGCTAGGTGTTTCCCTTATAGACTACAGGGAGTCCGAAATATGGTTACATTAATGGGGCTATTTGCTCGGAGCCTTTGTTCTTCATAGTAGTCATGCTAGGTCTGTAAGCTTGCATATGTCGTAGTTATTGGCAATACTTTTTGAAATACTTCGCCAAATATTATTACCCGAAGAGGATTCCAGTCAGTGGATGCTAAGATTCCCTTGACATTACTGTTCAGGGAAAGGGTATCACGAGGCATAATAATGGTGTACGCGCACGCGCAACAAGGCTGATAAATTGGTTCAGGCAATTAACTAGTTAGCCGCATCACCTTCAACATATTCGAAAAAGGAAAAAGGAAAGAAAAAAGAAAAAGATTTCTCTGACATTATGTCATCCTTAGGCCTGTGCGTACGTGTCTAGACCAGTAAGCTTGCGTCGAGATATATTGCAAATATATGTTTAGGTCCGTAAGCATACATGTAGGTCCGTAAGCATACATATAGGTCTCTAAGCATACATATAGGTCTAGACATAAGCAATAGACCTATAAGCATGCATTTACCAGAGCTTCAGTATGCCTCAGCTGGAATATACGCTATCGCTACTTTTCTATAAAATTTGCTCATAATTTGAATCGATTTCCAATTGATTATTAAAAAGCAACCTCCCAGGCGCCCTGGGGAATTGCAGACTTTGTCAACTATCAACCCGTCGAAGCGAAGCCTATTTGATACTAATTAGTACAATGAAGCCCACTACTCTGAATATGTCATCCGCAATGCCCGATATACATGCCTGGGACTATCTGGTCGTTACTTCCATTCTTTCTGCATTGCTTGCTCTTTGTGCAAGGTTTCTCACAAATGTGAGTTCTCTTTTGCAATGCTGCATTTCCCTGTTCCACTGTTGTTGTTCTTCCTTGTTTTTATTTTATGGTGAAGATGGTCAATTGACTAGATACTAGGGGTCAAAAGCCTTTACAAATAGCGAAGGCTTCAAAGTCAAAGCTTTTAAGGAAGACACTCGCTTCCAAAGATTCTCTAATGGGTAAGTTCGAACTTTTTCCGTTATTTTTCAGTATCATGACTAAACAACTCGCGGTAGCCCCGAAATTTCCCGGAATGGAAGTGAAGTATCTGGCAATGACCCGTATCTTGTCCAAAATGGACGCTTCCAAGAGCTTGTCATCACGCAGCCGGAACAATTGCGGGAGTTCTCTCGAAAAGATGCTAAAGGTATGCGTATCTTCTTTTATTGGTTTTCCTTCGTTGCGAGATGCTGTTTTCCTGATTCTATTCTCAGACCATATGAAACCGAAAAATATGAATCTCGGAGACTGTTTTGGCCGGTAGGTACAGTATTGTCTTTTTTGTAATGCTTTCCTGACTTTTTGATATTGTAAATAAGGCTCCTTGGTAATTCGGTTGGCGTTCAAGGAGGACGGAAGTGGGCCATGATGCGTGCCCATTTTGACCCAGGATTCTCCCGCTTGGCTAGCATGGACATGGTACCAAAATTCGCTGCAGAGATCAGGCACTGGGTGGCTGATTTGCCCAAATGCTCATCTTGCAATTCACATGCTGCAAACACCTTTTTTCGGAATGCAACTCAGGCTTGCCGGTATTTGCCTTTTCGCTTGATTGCGTTGACTGCCTATGGCGAAGCCCTTAATGACGAGGTCAGTTAATGAACTTGTTGCTAACAATACAACTTGCAAAACTGTCGGCTGACCTGGACAAGACATACGAAGAATTACTTCGTCTGAACGACCTTCACGATACTTTGATGTTTGATGCCTTTTTTGGAAAATGGACAGTCTCCAAACTTTTCAATATTCTCCCAACAGAGTCTAGGAAACGGATGCAGACATTCCAAAAAGGCTGGAAGAAATTGAACCACGATGTCATTGCAAGAGCGAAGGCTGTATGGGCTTCTCTTTGTTTTTATCCCTTTTATTTTATTTTTTGTTTAATTTTCTTGCTGATGTCAAAGCAGGGAGGGATTCGTAGCCCAGCTAAACAGATCTACAAAGGCGTCGAATTGGGTGATATGTCGGAAACAGAGGTTCGTCTCAGGCTCATGCCAGTCTTTTTCTTTCATTTTTCAACCCCCCTGGCACCTCTCTCTTTCTAAAACCCCTTGTAACTTGTGCTAATGTTCTATATCCCTGTAACAAGTTCCTGCAAACAATGGACGAGTTGCTTTTCACCAATATCGATGTGACATCGACTGTAACCGCTTCTCTCCTCATAAACATTTCCAAAAATCAGCCTTTCCAGGCAGAACTCCGAGAAGAAATCGCAGCAATGCAGAGCCAAGAATCCTATAATATTAAAGATTACATTGCCAAAAAGGATGCGCTTCTCCATTACGCTGTCATGGAATCCATCCGAATGTGCCCTGCACTCTGTAAGTATCGTTATCTATGCGTATTCGTTGGGAAAGCTATGGCCGTTAACAGTGAACCAAACCGGTTAAACAACAGGGTTCTCTCTACCTGAAAAGACAGCAATTGACAAGGTAATCGAAGGTTATTATGTCCCAGCAGGGACAACTATTATCATTGACTGGAAACGCCTGAACACTACACCTGCCGTCTGGGGTTCTGATAGTGAGCTCTTCCGCCCTGGGCGGTTTGCTGGCATGTCGCCTATGTCGTATCGCTATGCATTCCTCCGCTTTGGATTCGGACGTGAGCGATGTCTGGGCAAGAACATTGCAGAAATTATGCTGAAAATTGTGCTGATTTCCATTGTGCAACAATATGACATGAAACCAGGTAAAAGTGATGGCATTACGCAGGACAAGTTTACTGTGACACCAGATGGGGAGGTTGGGTTTACGCCAATTGTACAAGCATGAAGAAAGAAAGATAGATACAGAACCATAAGGGCATACAATGTTCATAGTATGGTGAAAGAACCTGCTAATCTAGGAAGTCTCATCATAAAGCCTCTTTTCATTGGAAATTTTCTTAACTTTAGAGAAATTGTTCAGCTACTGGTGTAGAATAGATCTGGTATAAAGAAGTGTGATAAGAAAGAGCGATAGGAGCGATAGTGACCTGTCAACATTCAGATACCCTACCGCGGTTACAGGCCCAAGGACTTGGATAAATTTAAACAAAGGTGAAAAACCATGAATGAAAACCATGCATAGCTGCAGGAGATCTGGGCATGAAAGAAATGGGCGCGAGAAGGTTTTGTAGGCGAAGTTATAAGAGGAAGTATACGCTAAGATTGAACTGGTCTTCAGAATAGATAACGTATTCGGTAAGCGAGTGACGCACTCAACACCAAACGCATCCATGAATTAGATTCTAATTCTTTAACCACCCACAATGCCACCAACTCGCTCTCAAAGCTCTCAAAATTCAATAGAGCAAGAGGGTAGGATTTTATTAGCTATCCAGGCTATCAAAAATCAAGAAATTCCCTCTGTACGCGAAGCAGCGCGTCGTCTTAACGTGCCTGAAGCTACTTTACGCCGTCGTCTTCATGGTGTTGAAAATCAAGTCAAAACCGTTGCCAATAACCATAAATTAACAGCAAATGAAGAGGAATTGCTTCAAAAATGAATTCTCTCTCTAGATGAGCGTGGAGGAGCGCCTCGGCCCTCTACTGTACAAGAAATAGCGAATCTATTACTTGCAGCACATGAATCTACCCCAGTTCAAACAGTTGGTGAAAAATGGGTTTACAACTTTGTGAAACAACACCCAGAGCTTCCAACCCAACTCTCAAGACGATATAATTATGAGTGTGCAAAGTGTGAAGATCCAAAAGTTATTTGCAAGTGGTTTAATTGTGTACAACAAATGATACTTCAATACGGCATCGATCCTGATGATATCTATAGCTTTGATGAGACTGGATTTGCAATGGGTTTAACAGCTACTGCAAAAGTCATTACAAGGGCTGAATACTATGGTTGGCGACTTTTAAAACCTGGAAATCGTGAGTGGGTAACTGCTATTGAGTGTACAAATGCTTCAGGATGGGCCTTACCTCCATGTATCATTTTTAAAGGCAAAATCTATATCGAGGCTTGGTTTGACAACCTCCCAGAGGATTGGCGCTTTGAGATTAGCCCAAATGGCTGGACTTATGATGGAATTGGGCTTCGATGGCTTGAAAAGCTCTTTATTCCATCGACAATTACTCACATGAAAGGGAAATATCGGATTTTGATCCTCGATGGCCATGGTAGTCATTTGACACCAAATTTCGATGAAATTTGCAGTTAAAATGATATTATCCCAATTTGTATGCCTGCACATTCATCACACCTTTTACAACCGCTTGATATTGGTTGTTTTGCAGTGCTAAAGCGATCATATGGACAGATTGTTGAAACCAAAATGCGCCCTGGGATCAACCATATTGACAAGTTAGATTTCCTTGAGGCTTACCCGCATGCACGAATTAAGGCATTTAAAACTGAGACCATCAAAAACAGCTTCACAGCAGCTGGCTTAGTGCCATATAACCCTGATCAGGTACTTTCAAGGCTTAATATTCACCTTCGTACGCCAACACCTTCTGGAAGCCAGGATAGTGAATCAAGCCGGAATTTCACACCAAAAACCCCCTTAACACAGGAACAACTATGTCGACAAACTTCTTCAGTGAAAGCCTTACTTCTTATGAGATCGCAAAGTCCATCAAGCCCTTCATATCGCGCATTAAAACAACTTATTAAAGGTTGCCAGCAAGCAATGCATAATGGTAGTTTTTTAGCAAAGGAAAATAAAGAACTCCGGGCTGCAAATGAGAAGCAGAAGCAAAAACGAACTCGATCTAGAAGGCAGATACCACATGAAGAAGGCCTTTCAGTTTCAGAGGCTCATGAGCTAATAGAGGCCCCGATTGAGGCCCTGATAGCTCCAGGGACCCCCAAGGAAGGCCGCATTTCCCAACCTTTACAGCCACATATGCGGCCCCCGCGAGGATGTGGAATATGTAGGACCCCAGGGCATAGAAGAGAGACATGTCCAGATAGGCCTAGATAGCTTGTTTTGTTAATTAATTGGCGTTTTGGCTGAAATAAATGCATTTAAACACTATAAATGGGTGTTGGGTGCGTCACTCGCTTACGTGCGTCACTCGCTTACCGAATACGTTATAGGAGATATAGGGCGAAGTCGAGGCCTCAGCACAAGGAGCACAACAAACCAACTTTATGTATTGTTAATACGTATCTACGAGAATTGTTTAGAAAGCGGAGCCATATTGGTGTGATCAGAGTGGCCCCCCCCCCCGGCCCCAAAAGAGGTCCAACTGTTATGTACTTATCTTTTACCAGGGATGCCCGAGAACAAATCTCGTACAATTTCGGGGAACATATTCTGTAAATGAGGCTGATAGAAACAAAAGTATAGGAGACTGAAGAAACATTCCGGGATAATCGAGCATTCCAAAAGCAAGATTGTATTGTGTTTGCCCAAACCAACCAGCCCACCAAGGCTGTTTTCCAGTTCAACCGGTCTGATCAATAGCGGATCTCATTTTCTCGGTCCATCGTTCCCTGTTCCTCTTCATGAGGATGACAATGGCCGCGCTGAGCAGGCAGACAAAGAAGGCAATTGTGAAGAGCCAGCCATTCCCAATTGCGTTGATTAGTGGCTGTGCAACAATGGCAGCACCACAGCCCATGCTGTTGCGGATAAGATTGGTGACAGCTACACCACTGGTCGTTTTTCGTGGCACAAACTCTGTCATCACGGTCGTGGTCACACTGGAGATGAGCATGAATCCAAAGCCAAAAAAGAAGTTTGCTATCAACTATATCCTCATATCATCAGCAACAACAACGACAACAACAGATATCCTTCATTTTGCTCAGGTACACTCACCGGCACAAGCCAGAATACATGTTTGTCAGCTGACCACCCCCACCACAGCAAGGCTGCCGGGTACATGATAGAAGCAATCAAGGCGTTCTCACTGATCCTGTCTTCCGGATGAAAGATAAGCTTTCCATCACCATCTACCCTCCCTGCCTTGTACGCAGCACGTTTCATGCAATAATCGGTCCACTGGCCGCCGATAATAGCACCTAGGACGGCGCCTAAGGAGCTGGGAATGTATGCAAGACCCACGATCAGGGTCGACCATTGGTACGGAGGGGAGGAGAAGACGGTTTGAATGGAAATGTTGAGTAAGTAGTTGCTGGCAAAAGTGATACTGGTGTAGAGAACAGTGATCAAAATGGGCATGAAAACGAGGAGCTTCACCGACGCCACCGGGCTAACAACGAGCCAGGCAACCTGCTTTGCCTTGTGCGCTGCTTTCGCGAAAACAGACAAGTTGTGCAAGCTTGGGTCCTCGTCCTTCTCCTGTCTGCTCATTTTCAGCTTCGATGACGTTTCAGGTAACAGGAAGATCATAGCCACCCAAATCACGAAGCCGTAGATGACAAGGAACCATTGTGTGCTACGCCAGTTCCATTGGATCGTGAGAGCACCGCCGATAATTGGGGCCGCAAGTGGTCCAAGCATGGGGCCCAGTGAGAAAATCCCCACGGCTTTCGCCCTTTCCTGAGGCTCCCACAAATCCGCTATGGTCCCGGCGCCAACAGCCTGAACTGATGCGCATGCCCCTCCCGCCAGGACTCGCATTCCGATAAACATACCCATGCTGGTACTCACAGCACACAGAACATTAAAGACACAGAGCAAGAGGAACGTCAGCAGGTAAACCACGCGTCGGCCATGGTTCTCAGCCATATGCGACCACCACAGTGGGGTGATGCCAACAGCAAGCGCATATAGTGCGACGGACAAGTTGACCACTGTAGGCGACGCGTGGAAGTACTCCGAGATGGGAACAAGAACCGCTGTTTTCTCGCGTTAGACATATGATATCTGATATCGGGATGGAGAACAAAAAACTTTTGGTCGACCACTTACGCAACAGAATGTTGCTGCCCAGTGGCGCAGCCAATGCGGCCAACGCAACAATAATAGTCAACATCCATTTGGTGCGGCGGTTGTAATGCGTAGTGTTTGCAATTGGGGGGACTATAACCAGAAATGACAAAAAGCCGGTTCGTATTGGTACCGAGATGCTTCCATTTGGCTGTTCCTCGTGCGTCTGCTGTTCGACCTCTTGGTTTTCCCTTGCAGCTGCATCCTTTGTGGGAGCTCTATCATCAGGCGCAGATGAACGCGGATTTTGAATACCCTTTTCTGTTTCCGACATGACCAGCTACCGCTCCCGACGGCTAGGTTTGTTCAAATTCGACTTGACAAGCGTTTTTGAAGCGGTATTTGTTTTCAACTAAGAGAGAGAGAGAAGGAGAGAAGGTTTATTTCTTGGTTAATGAGGAGTATGTTAGGTCTTAATTGTATGGACAAACCTATTTATATAACGCGGGAGATGTCGCGTATAGAAGGCCTCGCACGACGTCGGCCGAGGATGACCGGCCGAGGATGAGATCCATCGGTTTCGGCATGTTGACTTGGTAGAACTTTTGGTATATGCCTTGGCTATTGCCGTTTTAGTAGTGAGATATATGGGGGATTCGCACCTTGGTTCTACAGGTATAGCCGAGGGCATTTGCTGGGTTGAACAGATCTTGGCGCCAAAAAAAGAAGGTGGTGAAGCAGTCCTGACGCCGCTAGAAGGTAACTAGTAGTAAAGGTGACTTGATCACCTGACTCACGCAGCTCGCCCAGTTATAGCGGCAACATCCCAGTGAGGGAGGAGTGAGCTGCTCGTAGGATTTTGTCCGTCAGGAATACCTATCTATACTAGAGCGAGATGGGTTGATTGGAAGCTGGCAAGGCCACAAACCATGCGACAGGCATCCAAGACGGTTACTAAGACGGCGATAGACGTCTGGCGACAGAAGAAACAGGTGTGCTATCAAGTGTTCCAAGTCACATGTCTGCAGGCAATGGATAGATAGCTAGGTATTGTTGGCCGTGGACTACAGTCAAATGATCCTGGATTCTGTACCTCAGGCTGTGGCTAGCAGTTTTGACTGGACTGCAAGCCATGGATCATGGTCCAGGCCAGCTCATGCTCCACCAACTGATGGCCTTGCTGGCTTGCTAACTGCCAGGGCCAGGAGTCATGTGCTGATGGTCCCAACAGGGTAAGAGTCCAACAACCAAAAGCCTTCATTATGAGCCTTCATTATGAGCAACCTTCCAGGACATTACGACCGCATGGGGTATGAGAAGACTTTTCCAGAAGGTACGGAGGTGTGCACAATAACTTGGGTCCAAAGTGAGGGTGAGGCCTGAAACCAGCACTGGGAGTGATTTTGCAGCTGACCACTGTCCAATATACTTGAAAGCCTTCTTGACCATTGTTTTCAGTTTCTGTGTTGTTTCTTTAAGGTCCAACCCACAATAGAGAAGATTCTCTTCAGCACTAATTCTAGGAATGGGAATGCCGTTGGTCAGACCAAATGAGGATACCAAGGCCGCAGCCAAGGAACTGAATACAGCAGAACCAGAGTCGAATAGAGGAAGGTCGAATTTGAAACTGAAGGAGTCAATCTTTTTCGGAGTGCCCCAACTGTCACGGTATATTCACCAGAGTTGGCGAGTAGCTGCAGCCATTTCGCCCAATGTTCGGAAGAGTCTATCTTGGCTGACGGGTTGGTGGGTGTCTTCGAGGACGATGTCTTTGTTCGTGAGGAGAGAGAGGAACTTGTCAGTGTTAGAATCTCGCTGTTCGCTTAAATCTCCCTGTTTTCCTGCTTTACTGGAGTAGATGTAGAATTTTTTAGGAGATGGTGGTGGTGGTGGTGGTGGTGGTGGTGGTGCACTGGGGTTTTTCCCTGGGCCGTTGTCAGACTCCAATCGCTCCATGGTCATCGCATGTAGAGATCGGTGACAGTTGCAACATTGAAATGAGATATTAGCATTCCTCTATCAGATGTTAATGTGATCTATAACTATTATTGTAAAGATAGCTAATACAGGAATAGTAGTTACCCAGAATTCATTACAACGTAAAAAAAAAAAAAAGAAAAAGAAAAGAAAAAGAATTCCTACTCCTGTAATGTAATAATCTGTGGTTTAAATTACTTAACCAATGTAATGACAACACATACATACACAACAAGAACCTGCAGTAGACAGTTCAGCAACTGCATCACTCGTCGACTAGTTCCTTGTCGATGCGAATCAGTCCACCTTGCTCGCCGATCTGGTCAACAATTTCCTGCAAGCTCCCCTTTTGCGTAATCTTCCACAAGTCCAGATTCATCGGGCTCCAAAGGTAGAGCGATGATCCTGCTTGAATGAGGTACAGAACATCCCCTCCTGTGAGGCACATGATAGGAGTTGCCTTGCCTAGCCCATAGCTTTCCGCCATATTCTGGCCACTTCCGGTGTCGGCCCAGTAGGTGTCAGTGCCCAGCTGAACTTTGTCGGTGGTCCATCCGGGGGGTGCTTTGATCTGCAGTTGCATTTGTTAGCTATCCACTTCTGGTTGTGTTGGCTGATACGTACGGAGGTCATGGTCCTGTTATCTGTGTGGGATGATTAGATGATACCGCGGGAACTTAACGGCCTTTAAATATTTCGACCCTCGAGTGTACTTACGCGTGGTATCCATATGCACTACACGGAAACTTGATTTTCGAACCCAGGGAATAACTGCAACCGACAACAATGGCCCCTGCCGTCGATAATCACAGCATTCTGATGTGGCGGAATCTCAACTTGGAAGAGGCGTACATGTATACTAGAGAGCAGGTATGTAGTAACGTTCATCTCAATAGCCATCAAGACTAAACTTCATCTCTAGATCTATCAGTACTTAAACGATGTCGCTGATAAGCCGGGGGAATTCTTCAAGTACGAAGATCCAGCAGAAAAGGGTAAAATTCTGAAAGATATCAGAAATCAGATTTTGAGACTCAGGTCAGTCCCACTCATGTGCTGGTGAATAGCCCATCTAACGCCTTCAGTCGCCATATTACCCGTACTGATGGGGAGGAAATGGTGGATGGCATCGATTACAGCGACAAGACACTTGCTCCCTCGCAGCACATTCGGCGCAAAAGGTCGAGACCGGGCTTTGAAAAAAGCTCGTTTTTGGTCAGTCCTTATCCACATGACTATCCTCAAAATGAAGCAAAAAAGAAGATGGACTACTGTTCCCCCTACGATCTCCTGGGACTTTTTTTCTTTCATCTCGGCCCAGCGCCTGTAGGAGCAGACCGAGCCCGATTTTACCTCCCTCTGACGGGAGTTTATGGGCGATGGTGTTGTCGGATCACGGGCCATCCTGATCTTGAATACAAATCGAAAATTATGAGACCAGCTCAGCCATTCATGCTGCAATGCACTTGGATGCCAGTCTCATTAGAAAAAGGCAAAACTGGACCTCATAATCTCTTCCTGGGTGCTTCGCTGGGAGGGCTTGTGAAGAAAGGTGCAGCACCATGGCATATGGAAGTGGCACTATTTCGCTACAAGCTGATCTGGTCTTTATCTACCAGAGGTAGTCGCGGATTGCAAAGCACAGCAGCGACGTTCGCGGCCACTGAGCTACAAAAGATTCTTAACAGGCTGACAAAGCAATTCAAAAAACTGCCATTAGACAGCGATGCGGATCTAGACCGAAATACACTGATAGTGCAGCGCATTATAGCGATAATAGTCAACAATTATTCGACAATCGCAGGCTTTCCACAGTATGTGCGAGATCCAAAGCCCGCGCCAAAGGATGGCACAGACGAAAGATCGGTGAAGAGAAATATCGAAGCCATGAAACAACTCTACAACGACAAACCAACATTACAGGCAATGAAAAAGTGCCAAAAAGCAATCAATCCATTATTACAGATTGCGCGAAAAATTATCAAAAACCCTGCGGTCAAGTTTGGTAACTGCGCTGAAACATATCCGTGGATGAACCTTTTCCGGTCAGTGCCCCACTGTCTACCACAGTCAGATTTTATAGCTCACATTGCAGTATAGAGAGGCTACTCCTGCCCAAGTGAATCAGGCGGAAGGATTTGCTCTGGAAATGTCAACTGTGGAGGGGAAGATTGAAAAGAATAACGCAGGGGAAACGGCTGGTGTGACGTGGGATCGGTACAATGACTGGAACAACAGCCCTTTTTGGGGACATATAAGGGAACCATGTGGGAACTGCGCTTGGCTTCTCAGCTCAATTGGACGTACAACTAGGATGAAAGACAAGTTTAATCCGGATCTCGTCTTCCAGAGTGTGGTGGATAGATATCAACCGGAAGACATGAATTGCCTACGGCAATTGGTACTTTGTAGGTAGCAATTGTGAATGTCTGTCAATGTTTACCGCATCTACAATTCGGAGGCGCCAACTGCAAGCACTCCTTGTTGCTCAAATTCTTCGGGCCTACAGAAAATTCAAGCCAGAACCTTAGTATGAAGGCTGTGAGGTCTGACATGGCGCAAAGGAATCAATATGCACCTCCGCCATAGAGATATAGTCCAAATCCTCTCTGTTCTCCATGTTCAAGTCCACATACAAAGTAATCAATCGGAAATATTCACGTTAGCCAAATATCGACACACTAGGACCGAGTCTCGACTGCCAAGTAGTATATAATCTAACAAATGGTTGTTACTAGTTGTAGACTTATATAAGTTATAGATTTTAAGAGAAGTAGTATCTTATTATATCTAGTTGTGGTAAGTTATAGTAGTAGATTAGAATAGCTTCTAGTATAAAGAAATTAAAAAAGTATTTCTATATATTATAGTAACAAATATTATATAATTAAACACAAAGCTGGTATGGTACATGTTCTTTTTCTACTGTTATGCCAAGCACCCTTTGGGCAGCTAAGTACTATATCTTGCAAGAATGAGGTAGCTGTAGAAGACTAGCTTAGTATGGGTTTGAACTCATGGGTATCTGTTGCTGTGAAGTGACTCTAACTAATTAGGGCTAAATGTAGACTACTGGAAGGCAAAAAAAGGGCAAAAACATATCACATGTCTCCAATAATATAAATTAAGCGCCTTGTTGGTGTTAGGGTGGATTAGTGTAACCAGGGGAGAAGTCATCATGTTGTCGTTGAGCCGCAAGATACTGGGCTACACATCTCGACTCCAGGCCCCAATAATGCGGCTGACGGGATTAAGCGGCTTGGCGGCGCCGCAAAGTCTCTTGCCTGAGATGGGCACGATTTTAGCCCGTGTCTTTTCGGCCAAAACAGAGTTGTACAGTTTGTCAAATATCTATCAATGAAATCGGGCGTGAATAACAGTTAGATTTCACTATTTCCAGGGCAGCCTTGTCCGCGTTCCTGGGTGGCGGCATATCGGTCATCATTGGCTGCCTAAAAATGTCACTCTCGACACATGCGCTATAGTTACAACAAGGCGGAAAAAATATACTGCGCCTCCTCGATTGTGATCGGGGTAGTTGGGCGACTCTATTTTGGAGTGCTGCCTTGCTGCCATTCTTCGAAATTTCCGATATTGCGACCATTCCGCACTTTCCTTGAACATAACGCAACCATCAAGCGCAGCATAGTGACGGTTCATCCCCCAAACACTCAAAGACCCAAAAATCATTCCTTCAAGAGCCCTCACACTCCGTCATCATGAACACCAGCATTCAGGAAATAACGTGCAAATCGGTCGAGCTCGACGGCTTTGGCTCCGCCGCTGACGACGCTTGGTTCGACCAGCACACTGCACCCATGGACGGTGAAGAAGAGACTGGGGCGCATCCTCATCAAGCTGCGGCTCTCAAAGCATACCTCAAAGGCGACTCCAAGCCATCCGAGACAGCTGCCGCCATGACCAAGCCTCATGACTCCGAGAAGAAGACCGACCTGCGAGGCCGCGTACTGGGCATAATCGAAGACGCGCTTGTTGAGCTACCCGAAAGCCACACGCCCGCCCTCGTCGACCTGCTAAAGGAACTTAGCCAGCTACCAGACGAAGAGGATGGCGACCCGGTCTGGAAAGGTCTCAGGAGCTTCGGCAACTCTTGGTCAGATGGATGGAAGCAGAGCCACTGGCGCAAAGCGTTGGCGACGCGGGATCCAGCCACAAGAGCGAAGAGGCGCGAGGCCCACGTGCACCTGGCTTTTGTGGAGGTATCTTGTGCAATGGCTGCTCCGGGACCGAATGCTGAAGATGGTCTCTTGCCACTGAGCTGGGGCTATGAGTGCATCTCCGAAGCGCTCGAATGCCAGGATGCAGTGTGGGACTTTGAGGTGCCTGCTGCGGCGGTGTGGATCAATGTAGCTGGGGAAAGACTCAGAGAGGGCGCGAAGAAAGGTGAGAAGTCCTGGGCGTTAGAGAGAGGGGGGAGGCTTTGGACGGCAGCACCGATGAGCATGAAGCGGTGGAATTTCTGGTTGAAAAGACTCGAGGAAATTGAGAAGATCGGCAAGGTTATCTCGACAACGGCGAGTGAAGGCCTGCGGGATGCTCGAGCCCAGGGTAAGGAGTAGTTGATGGCTTAGCCTATAGACGTTTCGTTAGAGTAGCAGTCGGGATTATTGCTTCTAGACAGCCTTGGTGGCATATCGGATTCCAGTTAACAAGCTAGAAGATACATTGCGAAATTTTCGTTGCCCAAACCATGCCTCCCGAGTAGAGTAGCGCAGTAGAACGTACCTTCACTGGCCGTTGCAGGCGGCCCTAAAATCTCAGTCACGGATAAAACGATAGCCGGCTTCACATTCAGGGAGCTCAGAATTAATAGGCCTTAATAGGGGCAAACCAATGGCAGGCTGCTAGAGAAGCGTATTTAGGAGATCGCCCTTCCTGCCCCGTCTGGCAGGCTAGAAGGGACATGCGCAATTGACCTTATTATGGCCCCAAACCCACCGTAACATCAAGATTTAGTGCGCATAGGCAATTTGAAATTCGCCATCAACCAATGGATGAACAACCTCATTCAAAGCCAAGAGTCAATCAACAGATTAACTTGATTCTCACTCAAAGATGCAGAGGGTATGTGAATGCCAGACTCCTCCTGCAGGCAGTCATCTCCTGCACCCTCCCAGTGCTCACTTATGGAGCAGCTGCTTGGTGGCCTGGGCTAGCCTGAATGCGCAAATCTAGACTAATAGTTAATACCCAATGGGGTCGACTCAGCCCTTTTACACCTGGAAACCACCCTCATGCAGGCTACCTGCAACACTCTGATCCTCATTCTCCACCAGGAGGCAGCCGTCCCACCCATGGAGCTCATCATCAATCACCAACAGGTCTGAGCACACCTCCAGACAGCCTGTCTGGATGACTGGCATTCTGTCCACTTAGAAACTGCCCAACAGCCCTAAGCTTGCACTTGCACTCCTTCTGCTCAGGATGCGTGAAGAATCTAGAACAGATAGATCGAGTTCTATACCCCTCATGGGATCTGGAAACCCAGTGGGACAAATCCAGGATCTGCCAATCCTGAAAATCTGCGCCATAGGGATTTCAGGCTTGGGCAGCTGCTTATGCCCCTAGTGTGACAACGATTCGAGTAAGAGTTCAGTGAATGAACTTGAACTCGCCCCACAAGTCCAGTGAATGGACTCAAACTCAACTCATGTGACACACTACTAGTGACAACGATTTGAGTAAGAGTTCAAAGTCTGGACTCAAACTCGTGAGTTGAGCTCAGTGAATGAACTTGAACTCGAACTCGACTCAAAACTCGCGAGTCAACTCGACTCGTGTGACACGCTATATGCCCCTCTGTCCTTACTGCTCTACACGGATGGCAGTAAGTGTTAGGGGATAGCCCGAATTGTCTCAATTAACAGGTTATCTGTGCAACAAGCATCTCCAACTGGAGAGGGAAAAGAACTATGTACAGTCTGCCTCATACAGAGGGTTTATGCGTGATCTCTTCAACGCCAGGGGTAATTGGGGGGAGGGGTCACCTGATGAATGTTTGCAATAGAGTTGTTGTACGAGCCTTGTCGTGACAGTTCCTGGAGGCACGAGGCCACTTGCTGAGTATTCACCCTAGGATTCCATACAAACGGTAGAGGCGGCGAAGGCGATAAAAGGGAAATACAAGACCTTTCTTGAGCATAATGCAAGAGTGGTTTCCCAGCAAGTCAGCAAGTACAGCGAGACCTGCCCCGACGTCGCAGTCTTCGATTGGGAATCTTTAATGATTTTCGACCTCACGGATATGGACCAACTTCAGACCCGGCCTGCGCGAGGTACTTTCTTTAGAGAGGATGAGGACGTGGGAACATTCAGAATATTGCTTTTGGGATTCGTCCTTCGGGGTATCCGGCGATATCTAACTGATCCCGAAGACTAGGAGGGGTTGGTTAGATGCATGGTATTCCCCCTTGTTCTTCTTCCTTCTTTCTTTTGCCTTCTTGTATCCAAAGAATAACGATAGTTAACATGGCGAAATAGAACATCCCCTCTTTACCTTCGACCGATCGGGCCAGCACCTTCTTTACAGGCTTTGCGATAGTTATCTACATCGAAACTCGAAGGAAAACGGTTCCTAACGGCAGAGTATGGTATGTCGGCAGTATTGGAATAAGCGGAGATTATATGGGGTATTGTCAGACGAGAGGGGTGGGAACTAGGGTTATTTATCTGACAGGTGTTTACAAGTATGGTGAGGAAGCGGGTTGGCGCAGGGACACCTGAGGTAGGGTTTAGGAAATTCTGAAAGCTAATTACTTCTATGACCTCCTATGACCCTACTACTTCCTGCAACCCTGCTACCTCCTGCAATCATATATAATAGGAGCACCCCTGTCACTGGTACCCAGTCTAAAGAAGGTTTCACAATAATGTTGGGGTCTAGGGCTCATCAAGAATTAACCATGTGGACTGTGTGGCTTGAGTACAGCTGAGCAGACAGGAAGTCCTATTTTCCACACCCTGTGGTCATATGTACTGGGCTACACGTTGAAGAGCTATATGTACTAAAGCTCTTACAAGAATGAGATAGCTAGAAAAAAATGGATCACTATGATGCTAGCTATGTATGGATTTGATGAGTACTGAGTTTGTTGCAAGTGACAGTGCCTAATCAGGGCTAAATGTAGACTCCTGGAAGGCAAAAAAAGGGCAAAAACATACAACAGCCGGGATTCGCTGGTGGTCACCCACCCAACTACTAACCGGCCGGCGTGTGGCTTGTGTACGGTCAATAGTCAGGTGACGGCACTTAAACCTGCTACCGCCAGCTACCACCTGCGTCGTCGCGTGACATCCTGGGTGCGCTTTAGATGGCTCCTGCGACCTCCTGCTACCTCCTGCTCCCAGGGTTTGTTGCCCAATCCTGAGTGTGCCGCGCGCTGATTTACCCACTTTGTGCCCTTTGTCTCCACAATCCAGGGAAATGTGGTAGCAGATTGGTCCACTGCCCTGCCTCCTGAAACAACTGGTGTTTTGAACAACTCTGTAGAAAGTGCTGCGCCTCCCGGTCATCAAGGCAGCAGAGGGACACTGATGATTTAGTTGATATATGTAGTATGGAATACTCTGTACACAATGGCTTATTATTGGAAGTTGGCTGTCCTTATCTCCATTGTCCTCACATAATTGTCCTCCCGTCATCGTCCTCCCGTCATCGTCCTCCCGTCATCGTCCTCCCGTCATCGTCCTCCCATCATCGCCGTCCTCCCATCATCGCCGTCCTCCCATCATCGCCGTCCTCCC
>PQME02000193.1:0-43776 GCA_003004525.2 Aspergillus sp. MA 6038 | reverse complement strand
CCCTTCCGGCACTCTCTCCCCCCGTTTCCAATCTCCCATAGGAAACCCACGATCACCGCCTCTCCCACC
The DNA here is from genome assembly GCA_003004525.2 of Aspergillus sp. MA 6038. Lineage (NCBI taxonomy): Eukaryota > Fungi > Ascomycota > Eurotiomycetes > Eurotiales > Aspergillaceae > Aspergillus > Aspergillus sp. MA 6038. The sequence continues at coordinate 43,707 of PQME02000193.1, read as the reverse complement.
ACCACGCCCAGACCGTCCACCAAACCCACCGGCATTATCCCGGAACGCCCTCATCCCACCGCCGATGCTACCGGGACCACCAACAGGCCCACGACCAGCGACAAGCGGCGGCGCGACGGACCCATCTTCGAGCGGCGGGAGAACAGCACAGTCGACATAGTCACCAATGACGAAACGCACGTCCTGCAATGACCTTTCCGCGTCGTTGCCCTGCAGTCGGAGACTTCTCGGACCAGCACCAGCCCCAGCACCATCCGCGCCGTCTCCATCGTCATTAATCCGGTAGGGACTATCCCTAGGCCCCACAATGACATTCCCAATATCCTTACTCAGATAGCGACCTCTCACGTCAGATCCCATGCCCATACTCATCGCCGCGGCCTTCGTATCGGGGTAAATCAACCGGAAGCACAAGCGCGTTCCCACAGGCGGATCAGGGAGAAGCGACGGTAGTGCCGTAGTCAGAAGCTGGGTCAATTCGCGCAGGGTGCATGATTGCCAGGTGTAGATTTCAAGATGAGGCGGGAGACGCGCTCCTGCGGCGGCGGCTGGAGGGGGTGACTGTGCTCGAATGGCGTTAGGGCCGCTAGCTGGAGCTCCGAAAGACGATGACGAGGACGGAGAAGGCGAGATGGCGAAGTCAGAGAGGTGGTGGAAGTTGTTAAGACGGTAGAAGAGCTTGAGGTGGAAGGGGGTGGTTGATTGGCGGTCGATTTGAGTTGCCATGACTGGTATCGCGTAGTCGTCTGAATAAAATAGATTTGATGATAGTATTTTCAAGGAAAAGATAGCATGGTATACTATGCTGGGCGCGTGGTTACTGCCGTTGGTAAAGTTGGTGAAAGTCAAGAAGTTGCAGAATGAATGGAGAGCTTGAGAGGATCTCCGAAGAAGTCGGACTTCTTCCTCCGCCGACAGCTTCACTCCTCCAACCACCAGCTACCAGACTCCATGTCTAATCCTCTCTGACGGATTATTGATACAATACTGCCGAAATGGACTTCGCATCGTTAATGTCCAAAGAAATCTCCAAAGCCAAAGGAGACACCGGCACTGGCAAAGAGCAAAAGTCCGACGCCAACGCCAACGCCAACGCCACACCAAAATACATCCGTCGCGGCGACCAAGAGGCCGCGCGGATAGCAGCCTACAATGAAGAACAAGAGCGTCTACGTCGCGAACGCGAAGACCGGCTAACACAGAAACGCAAGCTGGACGACGAAGAAGCCGAACGCCGGCGCGAGCGGGAGGCCAAGAAACAGAAGCTGGCCGAAGAGTCACGGAGGAAGCGCGAGGAGGATGAAGCGATCCAGGAACGAGAACGGAGGAAGAAGCTGGGGCTACCTGAGCTTCCACCTACGCGGGCTGGGTCTGCAGAGGCAACGCCAGAAGGCGAAGGGCAGAAGGATGAGAAGGAGGAGGATGTCCCGGATGAAGAACTCACGCACAAATTCCGCGAATTCAACGAACCCATCTGCCTCTTTGGCGAGACACACGAGACCCGACTTCGTCGCTACCGGCGCCTCATGAAGCGCGCTCTCGCACCACGTCCCAAGCTCTCTGACGGCCCGATCCCGACAACCCTCGAGCTCGTCCCAGAAGTACAGATGAAGATATCGTCCACAATCCCTCGGGACATGGAAGGCCGTCGCTTCCTCTTCCGGCAGTTAGCATCGTTCTTCAACATGGTATTAGCGGAGTGGGAGGAAGCCCTGGCGCGGCGAGAGTTGGCCGTGAAGCAGAGCCTGCAGGGAAGACAGGCGTACAACGCAATGGTGCAGTCGAGGGATAACCTGCGGCCATTGTTCCGAAAGCTGGAGAAAGGGGATATGGATAATGGGATGCTGGAGCCGATTGTGGAGGTGGTGCATAAGGCACAGGAGAGGAGATATGTCGATGCTAACGATGCATACTTACGGTTGAGTATTGGAAAGGCGTACGTCCCCCTTGCTTATTCTACCAATGTTGTTTCTTGTCCGGGTACTAATGAGAACCAGTGCATGGCCCATCGGTGTCACCATGGTTGGTATCCACGAACGGTCCGCACGCGAAAAATTACACACCAGCGACCAGCAGGCGCATATCCTGAGCGACGAGATCACTCGCAAGTATCTGCAAAGTATCAAGCGGTGTTTGAGCTTCGCCCAGGTACGATGGCCGCCAGACGACCAGTTGCAGATCATGGGATAGAACTGCTCTGGGTGTTATAATGTTAAACCCTAGTTGGCTAGGTTGGATGTTGCATCGTCAATATATTCGTATCAATTTGTACAAGGCAATATCGTAGTAGCATCAAAAGTAGCCCGACAGAGTCTATATTTTTTATATACTTTTACCCCCACAACCGCATCAATGACCTCCCCCACTCTCCTAGCCCTACCTTCTCAGCCATGCTCGCAATGGCATTGTCATTCCCATCCTTATCCAAGGACCCAGCCTGCTCAGTATCATGGAGTGGGTAAACATTATGCCCATCAATCCCGTTCATGACAGTCAACGCTCGAGCGTCTCGAGACGACGCCCGCGTCGAATGGTTGGATAACCGCTCACCTCCGTCTTCTCTGCCAGAGACTCCGTTGTTCCCTGAGTAGGCACGAATCAACCGCCCAGCCGTCTGAACGCATCCGCCGTAAGCGAACCGAAGAAGCGAGTCACCCGTTAAACTACCGATGATGAAGACATCTCGCGCCACTTCAAGGCTCTCGAGGGCTTTTGCGCGGAGCGATTGTGCGGAGATGAAGGGGTTTGCTTCGATTCTGTTCTCAGATTCTGGGCCGAGGCTGAGGTCGAGTACTTCGGAGCGTAGTGCACGATCAAGGTAGCCTAGAGTTCCTCGTCGACCGGTGGCGTAAACGAGACCGCGGACTTGGCGGGTGAATGTATCGTCGTTTAGTCTGCGGAAGGTTACGGTTGCGTGGTCGTCGCTATGCATCTGCACAGCCGCAATCTCGACATTGGGTTGTCCCTCGTACACTTCGTCCCAGGCCCGGCTCTCGAGGAAGGCAGATGAGGTGGCCCGACGGTTTTTGGGCCGTTCCGTGGTGCTTGCTGATGACGCAGCGACCGCGGCTCGTTTCATCAATCGATATACGCCGGCATACTCTGGGTATGCCTGCTGGTGACAGCCGCGCAAGGGAGACGGGCGGTTCTCGGGGTCCCATTTGAAAATATGGAGGATTTTTTGGTCCCTTGGTGCGGATATGATGACATCTGCTGCTGAGAAGCCCGATCCGATAACAAGGAGTGGGATTTCAGGAACTGGCTCGAGAGGTGATAGTGGATTGAGCATTGGCAGGGGTTGCAGGATTTCGGAAAAGATACCACTGGCGAGGACTAAGTGTTTACAGTGGATGCCATGAGAGCCGATGTAGAAGCCATGCTCTGTTCGCGAGACGTCGGCCAGGGTCTCATGGTTCCGGAAAACGTTATCGATCTGTACGGCCTGGGGGTATGCGCAGAGATAGTCTGTAATTTCCCGACGACTGGGCCGGGTAAATGCAGGAAGGTCTACCCCGGTGACACTGCGATAGTGCTGTGCATAAGAATATCCAGGCAGTGATAGCATGGCTGCATAGCTCAGGGTCTGAATATCCCAGCTCGCAGGCATAGGGTTCTCGACCCACTGACCGCCCGGCTGCGGCGCATTACCGATGACCAAGTGAGGAACGGCCTTCTCAGGCACGCACCGCCATTGCACATTCGTGGTGCATTCCGCATCCTCTACATCAACGCTGGGCCGGATCAGCGTGTCCAGAAGAACATTGACCGGAAGTGCCTGGGTGGAATACGAAAGGCGTGACGCCGCAAAATGTTCCGTCAGCGTATGAACATCAATGTCCAGTAAAGGCGACGCTTTCTTGGTGAGTTTCGCATGTAACAGTGGGTCTGGATGCGGAGGGTGCGCATTGTAATACGGGATGTGTCCATGCAGAATGTAGGACAGGATCATGGCGGAAGGCCCGTTCCCTGTATGACGACTCCGGTTAGGTCAAAGTATAAAACTATACTATACTACCCTACAGGCTCAACGTACCGACAATTACAGTGTCAATCTCCATGGAAGGCAGATTCCGTGCCTCCCGCCGGTCATTCAGCCCGGAGCATTCTGGACGAGACATGCGACGACTGTGGCTGGACGACGGCGGACAATCCGCGGTTCGAGAGCAAAAATCATACAGTGAAACCTTCTGACGAAGGGCAGTCAATGAGAAGGGCCATCGAGAGCCCAGCTTTGTCTTTTTTTAGTCGTTTCCGGAGGTTTGGCGGGGAAAGGAAGCGGGTGTAGTGGAGGCTGGTGGAAAAGAAGAGAAGCTGAAGATTTCCGCGAACGGCGGAGATTTGGAGATGACAATTAGAATTTGGCTGACAAAACAGCCCTTCTTAGTAAAGCGCGGACTAACCTTGAGTCTACTCCGTGGATGTGGAGAGTGAGGCTGTACTGTTCTAGATTGTTCTGCATATCTCTATCTCGAGCTGAAGGCGATGACATCCTAATACGACATCTAGGGCTCAGGGTATATAGTCACGAACCGCATACCCTAATAACCGGATTCGGAACGGCTGAAGCGTGGAATAGACTATAGGAATCAAGCAATTAAAATTCCTATTATATTTAATACAATATCAGCAACTCATCATCGGTCTAGTATATTTGGCATGCCACCCTGTCGTCCTCCACGACACGGTGACGGTTGGATAGGTCCTGGACAGTTGGCATATGACATACTTGAGATACTTGTAATGACCACTTAAAGTAGCGAAGACAAGCATTACCACTGCGGATAGGGCCCTGTTCTTCAGCCAATTTGCAAATTGGCAGACATATCCCACGCTTCGCCAGGCGAGAAACAACCTGGCCCGACCCCGGAGCCGTCAGAAGTATTGCTGCGTGGAGACTGTACTCCGTTCTCAGCACTTGTCTGTTGCATTGATATACGGAAGACTGTTCACTGGCAGGTTACTCACATACGCTCCCCAACAACCTCGCGACTAAGTCTCTTCCCTTGCGCAAGTTGCGACGGAGAGATACCACTCCACGTTTCATGGATTGGTCACGGAGCGGAAGGATAGCGACTATGCCGGTGGCTATCTTGGAACTGGGGCAAAGCTAGAAAAAGCTGTATTGGAAATACTACGACGCTGCTTCTAGGGCAGTCAACCACGTGCCCAGCTCTCCCACAGTCGCTGTCCTGAGTCACCCTCCCTTGCGGTCATGGCTTCTTTTCTTTAACAGTTTCCGGCACTAGGGGATAATGACAACCCTGATTCTCTGTCTTCTTTCTGTTCTGGGTCGATTGCAAATTATATTGTAATTCAACCAATTAATGGCCAGTTTTTGGCCCGTTTTACGTTCTAGGATCTGCTCTGTAGTCACAGTCCAGGGGCTGTCAACATGTCATAGCTGCCATCAGTACGCGGTAGTCATGGTACTAGCGGTTTAGACAATATTTGGTCCGAGTTTGGCGGTGCGGCTAGCAAGTACCTCGAATTCTGATAGGTATTTTGGGAGCAGAGAGCGAGGCTGTTACCATCCTAGACTGTCCTTGCATCTGCTCCGTAGTATAATCTGAAGCTGCTATCTCAAAAAGTTATGACATCCCAATACGGCATCTAGGGCTCAGGGTATATGGCAATGGCCCTGTACCCTAATTTCCAAATCCGGACACGGCTGACGCGTGGAGTCCGAGTGAGCATCAAGAGAGGGAGAGATAAGACAAGGGAAAGACAAGGGAAAACAAGGACAGAAGTAACGGGACAGAGAAGAGTACAATACGGAATTGCACCCGTCACGCCATGATCTATCTTGTATCCGACCCAGCTCGTTCTGATTGAAGCCATTCTCCCTGCGTCTTGTCGGACGTGCCCTCTGGACTCCGCAGCATCTCCGACGACGACCATGTACCATCTGGCCAAATCGCTATATCTCTACGCTACTAGCAAGGAAGGTAAGCAGAGTCATTAGTCATTGACCCTTTTCTAGTCTACAAGATGATGGATATAACTAACGGCCGGGCTTGCGCGTAGAATACTCCGTGCTCCTCCTGGGCCTCGACAATGCCGGTAAAACGACACTCCTTTCCCAGATCAAGACCCTCTTCCAGGACCGTCCCGAAGGCGCCCCTGCCCCGAACCCGGGCAAGACGGTGCCCACGGTCGGCCAGAATGTCGCGAACATTCCGCTACCGGACATGTACCTGAAGATCTGGGATGTCGGGGGCCAGATCTCGATGCGCGGACTGTGGCAAAGCTACTACAGCAGCTGTCACGCGATTATCTTCGTGGTAGATAGTACGGATGTTGGACAGGATCCAGATATTACACGGTTACGACTTCCAAACAGTGCTAGACGGCCCAGTGCTGCTTCGGGGACTAGTAGCGGTGGTGGTGGTGGTGGTGGTGGTGGTGACCAACATTTCACCGAACAGATGGTGGGGATAAACGCACCGGGTAGTGACTTTGGGCGCCTCGATGAATGTCGACAGGTGCTCGAGTCCGTGCTGCAGCATTCCGACGTGGCCGGGGTACCGATTCTGGTGCTGGCCAACAAACAAGATTGCGAGGACTGCGTGGAGGTGGTGCGAATCAAGGAAGGGTTCGTGCGGAAGGTGTTCGAGGGCGAAAGGGGCACCGATGTTCGGGATAGTCGCGTGTTACCGGTCAGCGCGTTGATGGGGACTGGTGTCCAGGAAGCCGTGGAATGGGTGCAGAGTCGAGTGAAGTGGAACAAGGAGGGGAGGCCTCCGGTGATGCGATAGAGGACCGGCCGGATCTTCTTCAGGATTGCTTTGTATACATGCTTATGGCTTATTTTGGGTAAGGCGCAAGTGGACTATCATACCCTAGATACCTATTCAGTTTTTGAACACTTCACAAACTACTCCGTGCTCGGTACACTGTACTCTGTACACTGTACTACGTACGTACTTTGTACACATCACTAAAGGTACTCTGTGCCTGGGACTGCATCATACCTCCACTGCGTGTACTCCATAGTGCCCCAGTATTATCCCTGCGTCTGTTCTCCATAATTCGCTTCTCTACCAGGGATCGAACAGCAGTAGTGACTAAGAAAACCGGTGATCCGGCCATGAAGTCACACAATCAGTATGACGTCATTATTCCTTCCCAGTTTGGACAGCTCCAAAAGCCCTCAAAGGCGACTATAAAGACAGCTTGAAACTCGCCGCTACACTAAACGTCCAGGTTGTCATCCAATAAATCCTATTATTCATACACCACTTATACTTTCGCAACGCTATACCTTCGCACACCTCTTCTGTCTACATATCTCGAGACCCGAAACCATGAGCCAATTCAACAACGTCGACTCCATCGCCACCAACAAGCAGGGCGAATTCAAGCCCGGCGTTCAGCCCCAGGGCCCTCTAGAAACCGGAGGTGTATGTGTACCAATAATCCCACGGACTGCACTGGACAAGATAGCTAACAAAACCAGCACAAACCCGGAGTCAAGGCCTCGCCCGCAGACTACACCGGCGAATTCCACGCTCAGAAATTCCCTCCAGGGAGCGCCCCCACCAACAGCACTTTCACCCCCAACACCTACAACGACCCCGGCAGCCAAGCCAACAACCCCAATGTTGAGCGCGGCCATGGCAAGGAATCCGTCAAGACCTCCGCAGCGGACACCCTGATGGGCTCAACATCCCAGGACGTGAATACCGGTCTGGGTCAACCGATGGTCGGCCAGACGAGCTCGGAACTCCACCACGATGGCCAGGCACACCGGAAGCACCACGGTGGTGGTCTAGAGGGTGTTGGCGCCAGCAAGCAGGACCGGTTCGAGAGGACGATTCCCTCGCAGCGCGGGATTGAGCGTGACGAGGCCCGCAGTGGTCAGCGGGGTGATCTGGGAGCTTCGGCGGAAGAGATTGACCCTGAGCCTTCCGAGAGACTGGATCAGGAATGGAACTATGAGCCCGGCACCAAGAGGCACTAAAAAGTTTTTGAATGTGATGAAAACGGATATGATGATGCATAATTATTTCGGTAATGAGTCCATGTACGATTAGCATGCGTGTCACTCTTGCTGTATACACATAATTTGAGCGGCGATTTCTGCATGATTTAAGTCAATTTCCTTTGCACGGGTAAATCCAACCCAGTACTCTCGTAGACAAATATCATGGTGATCCCGATTTAATCTCGCCGTTGTCGTCTTGTTGATTCAACTTCTTTGGCCAACTGCGAGCAATATCGATATTCGCCCTTGGGAACCACATCTCCAGCAAGACGTAGAGAAGAAAGTCGATCACCACGCACAGACAGAATAGCTTCCCAGCCCACACGCCGCAACCATAATATCGCTTGAGTCGATCGATGAGGGCGAAACTGCGCACTCTATCCCCGCTGGCCTCCCAGCCCTGACCGGGATGGTACCCGTAGAACTCCCCGGGACTGATATCCCCACAGATACCCTTGTACACTCGTTCCGTACGCCGCGCGACATCGGTCCAGGAGTACATCATTTTGACTTGGTCGTGGAACCGATCTGTGCGTACTTTATTGGAGCGCAAAGCCCCGATCGCTTTGCCGGTGGCCATGACCAGATCGTCTTCTTCGGGTTTGGCGAATGTTGTCATGTGCTGCGGCAGGACTTCTGGAATACCGCCTACCCGGGTGCATACCACGTACAACCCGCAACTTGCAGCTTCCACGATGACAGTTCCGAAAGCTTCAGTCAAGCTGGGGTGGAGATAGATGTGCCCACGGACCATGACGTCGCGCACTTCTTCGTGTCGAACCGAGCCCAGCATCTCCACTTTGTCCTGGAGGACGTTTCGTTCCAACATTTGTTCCAAGTCAATTGCCTTGGGTCCTGAACCGGCAATAATGAAACGCACGTTTGGATGTGAGGCGAGAATCTGTGGGATGGCGGCGATCAGAAGATCAGTTCCTTTATTATAGAAAAGACGCGAGATCACGACAATTGTGATGGTGTCATTGGGCCCAATTGGTCTTGCTTGCGGTCGTGACTCCGCTACAGCACCTGGCGGTCCGTCAATCGTACGGTGAGCATAAGACAGTGGTCGAAAATTTTCTGCAACCACCGCGTTCGGGATCACAGAGACCATTAGTGGATCCAATGATGCTCGAAGTACAGTATTCTCCTTGCTAAAACCAATAAGCATGCATTGGAGTGGTTACTCGTACCCAGAACTTACCACGTATGGCTCACACAGATAACATGATCAACATCACTCAGGCTAAACTTCAGAAGCTTGTTGGTAAGAATCGATCCCGCGTCTGCAAACCCAAACAATGAGTGATCCGTAAAGACAGTCCGCAGCCCCATTGTTCGAGCATGTAAGATACCCTCATGGCAGAAGCTACTCAAGCTTGCATGGCCATGGACGATCTGGATCTGTTCACGGATGACGATATTCCGGAAGATGGGGAAAAAGGAGAACACCGTAGGCAAAGTCGACTCGCGATAGATGACGAAGAACGGTACATGGTAAACCTTAAGACCATTGGTCAGGTATCGAATCCCAGTCCGTCCTTTATATGCATGTGTGATGATAATGACTTTGTGGCCGCGGTCTATGAGTTTCTGGGGTTTGATGAGTCCTGCTATCAGAGAATAGAAGGTGCCTTGGAATCCGTACAGTTGACAATTGATAGATGTGACTTTCAATTCCGCCTATCCAAAATCAGCCCTTATCAAGACAGTACATTCAAATCAGAGAACTTACCTGGTTGGGGAAAGAAGAAGTCACTGACCATACTATCCAATTCGTCAGTCTTTGAGCCCCTGTTGCGAATGCGACGAACTCACGCAATGTTATACGGCATGACGGCTGTCGCTCTCGCCCAATGAACCTCCAAATAATAACACGAGCAAATGTCTGCTCTCGCTATCCATGGCGCAAATCCCGCCAGGCCCAAAACAATAAATAGTTATCTCCAGAGCTGATACAACGTCTGGAGTTGTTCTTCATCGAACGTTGTCCTCGGCGGAAGTCCAGACCCTGGCGGTATTTGGAGCGGTGAGCCCTTTCTGCCGGCAGGGAATTATCGGCGCCAGGAAATTGTCCCCGCTGGGAAGAAATTATTCGGAGGCCGTTTTTTGAACTGACGCAACCAGCCAACCCTCTCTGTCGATTTGTCGCGCTTGCCGGTACGTGGAAAAATGGCCAAACACCACTCTCCGCGCCATGACATTCCGACGAATGAGCGGATTACTCCGCAGAGTGCAAAAAAGTCGCACAAGAGAAAGAGAGACCTCGATGGCTCCGCCGTCGATTCTGCGACACCGACATCGACGGAAAAATCCAAGAAGCATCGCAAGTCGCCCGAAAGTCCGGAATCTCGGAAGCAACGGCGCTCAAAGAAGGGAATTCAGACGGAGACCGCGATCGAGGGTGGTGTTCAAGAGGACGAGACCGGGAAAGAAAGTGCTGTCGCCGAAAGGAGCAACAAAGCGATCTCTTCAAACGCAGGTGACGACGGGGTCAAAGCCGAAAAGAAGTCAAAGGGGACCAAGCGACGAGCTTCCAATGGCCGTGATGATGGGAATGAACCAGTTGGGGATATAAATAAAGCGAGGAATGTGGACGTGGAGGACGTTTTGCAGGGCCACAAAGGCAAATTCTCTGGAGTTCTATCAAAGTTCGAGAGATCCGCAAAGGTCAAGGAAGCAGCGAAGACAAAGGGCCATACAGATGAACTAGAGGGAACAACCGCAGAACCCGTGGAGGCGCATGGATTGGAGCCATTACCGCAGCCAGAGGCGCCCCCTGAGGAATTCGAAGAACCAACATATTCATCACTCCCTCCTTGGCTGGCAAACCCCCTCACAGTTTCGGCGGATGCAAAGACAAAATTTTCTGATCTTGGCATCAAGCCCGATCTTTTGCGCATTTTGGAGGGCCACGGGTACAAGGAAGCATTTTCAGTGCAGTCCACTGTGATTCCATTGCTTCTATCAGGGCCAAATGAGCATACGGGAGATCTTTGTATCTCGGCCGCTACAGGATCGGGGAAGACGTTGTCTTACGTGCTGCCATTGGTAACGGAATTGGAGCATATTCCTGCCGCAAGGTTGAGAGGACTTATCGTCGTCCCTACGAGAGAACTGGTGAAACAGGCAAGAGAGACCTGCGAGTTGTGCACTGCGGGTTCCGGTTTGCAGATTGGCTCGGCAGTCGGAAATGTTGCTATCAAGGACGAACAACAACTTCTAATGCGCATTGATCAAGTCTACGGCCCTGAAACATTCAAATCCCGACAGCAGGCCGAATTTACCGGAGATGATTGGGCGAATTTCAACCTCCAAGACTACATCTCTGAGGCAGCAGATCTGGACGAATCACTACCCGGCTACCTTCACAGGCCGGAGCCGAACGTTGATATTCTTATTTGCACGCCAGGTCGGCTTGTCGACCATCTCCGCTACACAAAGGGCTTCACGTTGAAACATCTGCAGTGGCTTGTCATTGATGAAGCAGACAGATTGCTTAATGAAAGCTTCCAGGAATGGGTGGATGTGATAATGAATTCCTTGGATTCCAGAAAATCGCCGGAATCTTTCGGTTATAGTGGAAGGCTATTGTCAGAGTTGGGATTCCCTATCGAGAACAAGGAACCGAAGAAGGTTGTTCTCAGTGCCACCATGACACGGGACATCTCCAAGTTGAATTCGTTACGCCTGGCCAACCCCAGATTGGTTGTCATCGGATCAACTGACAGCACCACAGCCGAAGATAAGAAGGGCGTGGCTCATGCGGAGGAACACTTCACTTTGCCAACAACACTCAGGGAATATTCGATTTCTGTTGGAGATGGATCACAGAAGCCACTTTATCTTTTGCGTCTTTTGCTTTCTCGCATTGGCCTCGGCACAAACAGAAAGGAAGGGCGTGTGCCAGATACATTGGAGGACTCTGACTATACTAGTTCCGATGAGAGCAGCTCGGACGAGTCTTCTGACGAATCTAGTTCTGAAGAATCTGATTCGGAATCCTCAGACGACGACACTTCATCTTCAGAGTCGGAGTCTGAATCCGACAGTTCCCAGGAGTCTGATAACGAGTCCGTCAAAGACACTTCCAAACCCGATCCTTCACGCACTACAGTCCTCATATTCACCAAATCCTCTGAATCAGCCTCTCGACTTTCTCGCCTGCTAAGTCTCCTCGACCCATCACTGGCCAGCCGTGTCGGAACAATCATCAAATCCAACAAATCCTCGGCCTCGCGTAAGACCCTTACAGCTTTCCGTCAGGGCAAGATATCTGTCATTGTAGCGACAGACCGTGCCTCGCGAGGTCTCGACCTACCATCTCTCACGCACGTGGTCAACTACGACGTCCCGACCAGTATCACAACGTACATCCACCGTGTTGGACGTACGGCACGAGCAGGCAAGGAAGGATCAGCCTGGACACTCTTTGCTCATCGGGAGGGCAGATGGTTCATGAACGAAATCGCTCGGGGATCCGACGGCAAGATCACTAGATCTGCAAAGGTCGAGCGGGTGAACGTGAAGCCTGATGATACGGCCGATGCCAAGAAGCGGTACGGAGATGCTCTTGATATGCTCGAGCAGGAGGTCAGGACTGGTGGGAAGGTGAAGTCTTCCAAGTCGAGGTCATAGGTCTGTTTCGACGGAGTTTCAGCGTTGTTCTATGCTGGTTGCGGTTACCATTTTCTATTTCTATACATTCAAAGTTCACCGATATGCATCTTCTGAAGCACTCATTTTCACTATGGGATTGTACATAATTATGGCGGACACAGACACCTTCAATTACATACAGTATCGGATTTGGTTTATTCTGTCTTTTGTCAATATATCATGCTCATTCCACCTTTACTAGATGCTTATCATCGTTACAACTGGGCATCTTCACAGCATGGCCCCTCATCATACAATCAACGCTCTAGGTCAGAAAAACCAACTCTCAAGCACAGGCGTGATTCTACAATCTCTAGAACTCAAATATACCCAGCCTGCCAAACCAGATGCACCACCAGATATAAAACCCGCAACCGCTACTCCATCAGGCGATGTGCTCAAATGAGATTTCTGGCTCTTTGTTGATTTGTTGACAAAGGATAAAAGTTATAAAGGCCTCCCCTTAACGCCCTCGGTGGTAATAACAACCGGCTTGATATTCCCCTCTTCGTCGAACTCCATCCGATCAATACAAGTAACACGATGATCGCGCTCCATGTCATTCGGGAGTCTCCGATGGTAAACAATATAGTAATCCTGCCCGTCCGGCGTGAAGACGCTATTATGGCCCGCCCCGGTGCCGACATTTTCATTTCCCTCGAGGATCTTGGTCGGGGTAGAACTGAAGGGACCAGTTGGCGAAGGACCAGTTACGTAGCTAACGCCGTAGGAATTATCGCCCCACCTGTCACAGTTAGCATTTTTTGCCCCTGTCACGGACATGGTGATTGATGATGGTGACTTACCCCCCGACACTGAACATAAAATAATAAGCCCCGTTCCTCTTCAACATCCAAGGCCCCTCGACATATCCCTCTGGCGTAATTTCCTTATAGTCACCTCTCAATGACACCATATCATCCCCCAACTCGACGACAATGGCATGTCCCCAGCCCCCGAAATATAACCAATTCCTTCCTGCGCCACCTCCTTCACCATCCTCACCACCATCCTGATTACCATTGCCGCTGTCTTCATAGTCGATAAAAACCTGCGCATCGATCCCCTCCGCTCCCATGACGACACCCTCCACCAACGGCTCCCCCAAAACATCTCTAAACGGCCCCTGCGGTAATCGCGTCACAGACCGTGCAACACCAATCCCAACACCGTCGCCAACAGAGAAATACATATAATACTCTCCATTCCGGCACGTAACCGACGGCGCCCATGCAGCGCGGTTTGTCGACCACGGTATCTCGGTGATGTTCAGAATGTGCGGATGCGCAGTCCAGGTGAGGAGGTCTGGGGAGGAGAATGCAGAGAAGGTTAATTGTTTGTCGTAGGGAGCCGAAGTTGTGGGATAGATCCAGTATTGTCTTTGGTTTTGTTGGTGGGAGGTGAAGATGCGGGCTTCCGGGTCAGCGTACCAGCCGGGGATTATGGGGTTGCCGGCTTTGGTGTCGGTTTTGGTATTGTTGGACATGTCGAGAAGGGGGAATTGGAGGATTGTGGCTGTTATTGTTGTGAGGGACAGTATAGCGAGTGAGAGGCACATGGAAATGTTATGCTGGATGAGGGGGAGAGAGGGAGAGAGGGGGGGTGAAAGGATGATGATAAAGCAAGGAGTATATGGATTGTTAGTTAGGGCTACGTGACAAACCAATCAGGTTCAGCAGATGACCCACCAAATAGAACGTATGCCAGATTCTACTTTATTGGTATTGTTTGTATCGTCCTTTAATCAACAAGTTCTGTATATTCAACACTTTGTCAAAGAGTGAATTGCAGCGGTGTGGTGACTATCTCCATGTAGGCAGCAGAACAAGAGGATGGTGACACAAGTTTTCCTGATAGTTTCGATCTCTTCTTGTTGCTCCCCTCTCCCTATCAAAGCTGTTGTCAATCTGGATTCTGGATCCAAGCTTTTTATGTAGTTGCAATATAAGCTCTGAAATGACTGGATTTGCAAACATTTTACCCTGTATGTGGATTGACCGTCCTAGCAGCGTAAGAGATTGCCGATATTTCCTTTTCTTTTTTATCTCCAACAAACGCTCATAGCTTGCTCTCCAGCTCCAACCAATCTATTAGGCTGAAGATAACTCGTGCTGACTTTGAAAGCCGCCGCTATCCAAAAAGGGCCATAACTTATGACAGGATGGCAGGGTTCGTACTTGGATGTAAACGACAATATTGCAAGGCCTCATCATTGCGACTACTTCAACAGTACAGTTAAGGACCGACGCAGACATTGGGCTGGGATACCCTAGCATCCATAAGGATCGCCATACAGGTTTACAAGGTGGCCTTGGTCGTTTTTGTTACCTACTTCGTCAAAGCCAGCAAAATGAGGAGAGACTAGAGAGGTTGGCAGGGTTGAGGGTGTGCCAGCAATATCCAGGCCCCATCGTCAACAATAACTCCACTGGGATCCTCCCCAGTGACTGCTGCGAAGTATGCGAACGCCCCCTAACTCGCCTGCAAAGTTGTCTGGGATGAACCCTGGTGTCTGCATGGTTGCAGTCAATGGCTAACGGTAATGTAGGACCATTGCTGGTAGCCAGTCGACTGTATGTTGCTTCCATACTCAGCATGCATTGGCATTAGGGTTGATAATGTACGGTGTTCAGCTTCGCCGTCACTTGCGAGAGGCCCTGGCACATGCACTCTCAGCCTAACCTCGAGGAGTGCCTACATCCCCACTAGCTAAAGGTAGAAAACAATCAAGATACAGCTACTACAGAGAACAATTGATCGCTCAATCGCTTGTCTATACCCTTTAGCGTAGCAGGCCCACCGTGGTGCAGGTATGTACTGGAACTTTGCTACAGGCTGATCCAGAAGCTAATGAGTCCTAGTCGAGAACGCCTCCCGCAAGAACATCGAAGACCCAGAATTGATCGCTTGGCAGAAGTAAGTGTCAGACGAACGAACTGCCTACATATGCTGACCCAAAATCCATTCTGTAGTATCTCTCCGTACATGTGTTCGCGTTGGTTGTACTAGGAAACAAGATTGCCTTGGTGTCTGCGTTTTGCGGCAGTGGCAAGATTCAATGAGTTATGGACTGGGGTAGTATTCAACTAGTCACTTTTATAAAGCCAACATCAATAGTATGAATACTCTGTCCTTCCTATACAAATATAGACATATCTATTCCCAAATAAACCCTAAAGGAATACGGGGGATCATTTCCCCTCCGCCCTCAACTAACGCCCTTTCTCCAACCCCGTCGGTTCCCAAACTCCTTAGCCCTCTTATTCTGCACCCAAACCACATTCTCTTATTTTAAAAGCCACAAGTGGCACTGGCGGTAATCCGGAATAAAAGCTGACCGTTTGGTGGATGTGCTTCGGATGATGAGGAGACTCACGTGCTGCCCTCATCAACGCGGCGGCACCCTGATCAGGCAACCGGACGAAACTGGCAGAAAAACAGTTCAGCTATGCACTAGTTGTAGTCAACTAACCAACTAACTCGACCACACGGAGCGCTCTTTTTAATAATGGCGGTCTAGATGGTGGATCCCTAAGCTCGGCGCATACTCCATACAGGTACTCGTACTTTGTAGGAGCATGGCCGCGTTTACCCTGGAGGACTTTTGGGTCAGCAGAAACCAAGCGATATCTGTGGGTATAGAGCTGGCCAGCATGGAGAAGAAACTGCTGGAATTCGCCCTGCTCCTAGACCGGTGCGAATAGCGCGCAATGCCCGGCTCTGGAGCTCCCAATGAGATGAATGACTGATGCAGAACATCCAGACGCATCCACCATCGAATTACCGACCAAAATGCGGAGAACACATGGTTACGGCCGGTGCCAAACCACCGAACCAGGGTTCCAGAGCTGGAAGGATTAGTTAAAAACAGACGATGATTCGTAAGAAAGCAGAATCTGGACGAGGGTATCCGGTGTGATTGGTCCCGGAGGAAGAGGAGGAGGAGGTTTGACAGTCGACTCGGGGCTTGTATAACTTTCCTCTCGCGACCCCCCGGTCTTCTTCTCCTCTTTCTCCCCTCTCTCCTTTTCTTTTCCCATCTTCCTCGCTCTGGTATTGTTTACTTGCCTATCCTACGAAGTGTTCTTTTTATATAGCCAGCACTAGCAGAATTCGTCTTTCTGCTGTGACCTCGACGAGACATCGACTGCCAATAACCTCGTGTATTTTCCCGTAATCATGGCCGCCGCCCCGAAAACCGCCTACCGGGCTTTCCTTCGTTCAACCCCAGTGACCTCTTCCTTCAGACCGGCTACTCGTAGCGCTCGCTTTGCCCTACCCTCACAAGGGCCTCGTATCTCTTCTCGTCGCGGGTTTGCCTCCGAAGCCCCTCAGCAGGGCAAGTCCTCCAACGGCCTTCTCTGGGCTGGTGTCGCCGCCGTCGCTGGCGGAGGCGCTTACTTCTACCTGAAAGGCGATAAGGCCTCAGCGACTTCCAAGAACTTCTCTCCGTCTCAGAAAGACTACCAGAAGGTATATGATGAAATTGCACACAAGCTTGCCGATGAGACGGATTATGATGACGGCAGCTATGGACCGGTAAGATACGAAAGACGCTGTATGATCGACAAAAGGATTGGAAGCTGATAATTGAATGCTTGTAACAGGTTGTCCTCCGTCTGGCATGGCATGCTAGCGGTACTTACGACAAAGAGACGGGTACGGGAGGAAGCAACGGCGCCACTATGAGATTTGCACCCGAGTCTGACCATGGCGCCAATGCCGGGCTCAAGATTGCCCGGGACTTCTTGGAGCCAATCAAGGCCAAATTCCCCTGGATCTCGTACTCCGACCTCTGGACTCTGGCTGGTGCTTGCGCTATTCAGGAGCTGGGCGGTCCTACTATCCCCTGGAGACCTGGCCGTGAGGACAAGGACGTCGCCGGCTGCTCCCCGGACGGCCGTCTCCCCGACGGTGCCAAGGATCAAGGTCATGTTCGGGACATCTTTTCTCGCTTAGGATTTAACGAGCAGGAGATGGTTGCCCTGATCGGGGCTCATGCGCTAGGCCGTTGTCACTCTGACCGGTCTGGCTTCGACGGCCCGTGGAACTTCAGCCCTACGGTCTTCACCAACGAGTTCTACCGTCTGTTGGTCGAGGAGAGTTGGAACCAGAAGAAGTGGAACGGACCCCAGCAGTTTACGGACAAGTCCACCCAAACCCTGATGATGCTTCCCACCGACATGTCTCTGGTCAAGGACAAGGAGTTCAAGAAGCACGTCGAGCGGTACGCCAAGGACAGCGATGCGTTCTTTAAGGACTTTGCGGAAGCTTTCGTCAAGCTGATCGAACTCGGGGTTCCTTTCACCAGCAAGCCTGAAGATCGCTTTGTCTTTACGGCTTCGGAGTAAATCCGCTTCAGTTAGTTTACGATGTATTTGTGCAGCGTGTTGTTTTTTTGTGCCGATTGTCTTGATATCCAACATCTTGTGTCAGTTATGACATTTTGAAACGCTCGTGCAGCGTCATCCATTGATACGTGAAGCTCTGTATCCAGGTAGCAAGGTATACATAGCAATGAGGCGAGCCTTTGTCCTAAAAAGTGTAAATTGGACTCAAGTCATTTTCCACCACCCGGGGTCTAAATCTATCCCCGCTTAGACTTCCCACATCTCGTTCTTTGGAAGCGGAGAGGCAGCGTCGGAATGCGGCTGTCACGGCAGTTACCAAGTATTGTTCCGTCCGTGAAGGAGGCCCCCTACGAGGACGGCCCAAGCGAAAAGCAGCAACCGAAGGTTTTGATAACGAACAGCCTGCTGCGCGCAGATACAATGCTGATGGACATTGTATGTTGGACCTTTTTCCTCTCCGAGACAATATGCTCCAGAAGGCAGAAAAGCATATCAGAACAGCTGAGCGGCCGAAGAAATGCTTCCAATGCTATGGGGATGGTAAATTACCGGTCCACCGTCGAGCTCAAGGGAGGACGGAATATAAGTCAACTATCAGGCATTCTCGGAGCAAGCATCTCAATGACCGACGTTTGTAATTTTTGCGAGACCAATCTACTGCATGAGATGCACCTGCGCAACCATGCGGCGGCAGTACACCGTCTGGTAACATGATAATGACATCACCACCAACTAGGGTTGAAATTCATATATTGTGTTTTAGGTAAACTAGATGGGCTTTTGCCGGCTTGGAGGACTCTCCCTTAATTGAACAAGAACCCTTAAGATACATACTACCTGCGCCATAGGCTCCTTTCTCAAATTAAAGTAGGATGAAATCGACTTACAGCCAGTCGACTACATAGCAAAAAGGAAAAGAAATACGCTAAATACCTTTCTGTAGTCTCAATGAGATATTAATTGAAAACATAAGAGAAATATCGAAAAGCCTACGTCAACTTGGTCTTTACTATGATGTGTTAAGTACAGTTTCATCAGTGCTGCATTTTCTGTTGAGACTTGTTATCATTTGGCCCTTAAGACAGCTTTCATTCCAGTGCAAGCCCCATGTGCTGACTTGGTCTCAGTGAGCATGGGTTCGTCGACAATATTTTCTAGACAGCCCAAGGCGTTAAGTATACAGAGATACTCTAGTCTTCTTCAATTCATTCTTAATCTGTTTAGATACTGGCCTATGAGTCAATCCACATAATCATCGCAAGTAACGTCAAAAGTCTTTAAACAGACTTCTCAATACACTTCTCACCCTTATGGTTGGGCTTGCATGTCAAATCCTTCTGAGTGCTCCATCCAACCATCTCAATATTCTTGTCGGCGTGGGCCCTCGCCTCAACCTTGGCCTTGCACTTTGTGAAGTAACTCATGAAGTCAGGGCAATACAAGTTAACAATTGCAGCGGTGAGCGGCCCTTGAGAATCCTTGGTGAACCCCAAAATGGCCTTGCATGCTGGCAGTGGGTGGCCGGTACCAGCCTCAACGCAGAGCCTGTTCTCCACAACACCAACGATCTGGTTCACGGTGCCAACTGCAGCTCCAGCCATTGCGCCGCATGTCGCAGTGATCTGGCCCTTGCTCAGGTGGTCTTCAATGTTGCCGTGGCCGGTGCATTGACTGTCGATCTTGGGCGCTCTGGCGTGGATCCCAGACACGTTTCCGGCATTTCCAGGGATGTTTCCCGAAGACGTGAAGTACTCCGAAATTGTCTTGTTGATGATGCCCAGCTCTTGGGCAAGGAAGTCGGCTCCGTCATGGGTACCATGCTCGTCCGTCCTGAACACGGAGGTAAGGTTCAGACCTTGAGCTTCTAATGCCTGGGCGTGGCTTTCAATTTGGCTTTTCAAGTCATCATCTGGTTGTAAGCCGTAGTGTGTGACTGCAGAAGCTGCAGAGGCAAATGCGATGACCAGGGCGGACAGATGCATTGTCAAGTGAATATAACGAATTGGGATGATAGATCTTGGGATTTGGATGTTTGTGAGAGTGATGAGCTTTATTTCGAGGCATCCCCAGTGGTTAAATACCCAAGCAGGGCTTGTGGCCCCGTACCATAGGGCAAATTCCAACTCGATCTTTCTGACGAGGCATTTCCAAGTTTCCTATTTTATCATTCGTATTCTCCACCTACATCTCCCCTGATCAATGAAGAGAAGTTTCATATAACTAAGTAAACTTGGTTGACGACTAAGATTCGCCAAGGGCCCAACGCCCTCGCGGGAACTTGGTCAGCACTGCCTTAGTAAACCCTCAGCGCTAGTACTGACTTTTTTTCCGCCCCAAGACTAGTGCTGATGTCCATGCAACTGCTGGCGGCTGAGGCTAGTGCTGACCTTATTATCCCCCAAATATTGGGGTCTCTCTGGGTTTTTTGGGTTATTGGGGTCTATTGAGGGTTTTTCTTGTTCATTTTTATTGGGGTTTATTAGGGTATTGAAATGTGGTGGTGAAATGTCGCTTTTAGAAATGGCTGAGAATGGAATTTGTGACTAGTGCTGAGAGATTTTTCCGAATTAATCCGTGACTAGTGCTGATGGCTGACTAAGGCAGTGCTGAGCTGACACCCCTAAAAACGGCTGAGGGTGGAATTTGTGACTAGTGCTGAGGGTCGGGAACTTGGTCTAGCTTAGTACTACGTAAACCCTTGGCGCTAGTGCTGACATTTTTTCCGCCCCAAGGCTAGCGCTGATGTTCATGCCAACTGCTGGCCTGAGGCTAGTGCTGAGGGTTTTTCCGCTCCGCCCCAAGGCTAGTGCTGAGCAATGTGCCCAACGCCCTCGCCCGCCCGCACCACAGATCCATTTGTTGTTCTATTTTGGAGCCACGCCCCACCCCAGAATGGGGGCTGGCCTGCATTGACAGCAAGTTAGATTGAAACATCAATGATTCAATGGACTGTGTGTGGTGACAAACATGTTTTAGCCCCCGCATGTGATCGTGAGTGCCCCCCACCCTGAACATTTGACCCTGTCCCACTCCTGTATATAATCCAAACCCCGAAACGCAGTGCAGGCCTTGAAAGCTTACCGTCTGAATTTCACTTACCACCGATATCGCACCGATCCTGCTAAGGCCCTCTCATCCGGAATATACTTGAACAACTGTTTTAGAAGAGGTACGATACAGATATTCCCTCTCTAATAGATTTCTCCAAAACACACCCAACTGATGTACCGCTCCCTTCTCCAGTGTATCAAGCGATCTTACCATGTCTACTACAGACGTGAAGACCGAAGACTCGGGGAGAGGCAGTTCTGATCCTCCAATCCAAGCTCCTACGTCTCAGGGCCCCCCCTCGTGGCGGGACTTCACTGAGACGTCCATCATTGGCTTCTTCGCTGTCCTGCTCACTGAGCGTGTTAAAGCCTTCTTTTTGTTTGAGAATCTTTTCCTCTGGTGTGGGATAAATCTTCTATGCACGGTGCTCCTAAAGTTTCTTTACCGGAAATTTCAATCACTTTCAAGTTCATGATAAAATACATTTTAATGTGGTGAACCAAGCGAGACTGTATACCAGGATAAGGTTCCTCATCTTGCGTATCAAATTGTGAATACTCATTGGTTCCAGTAGGCTTACGCTTTATGCTATGGTCTTCAAATTGAGGCTAGAGATTCTCATATCTACTAGTACTAGTAGGCTTTATAATGCATCAGAATATATCAAATAGTAGTAATGGTTATTTGATACCTACAATCTGGAACTGGTAGTATGGCTACATAGATGGACTTTTTAATTTTGGTACTAGTTTTGAACTCATGGTGAAGAGCTCCATTGTCTCGCAAAGCATTTATGACCTTTTCGACGAAGTTATCCACAGTATCTCGCTCAAAGTTCCGAAGCGACGTCTCTGAATAGATTGGGCTGTTCTGGATATTCGTGGCGATGTAATAGATTTGAGTATCAGAAGGGAATAGTGGGCGCGAGGTAAAGGCAGCGGTGCGGTTGAGTTTGCTCCAGACTTGCTGTTGGAGCTGGGGGAAGTCAGGCCAAGGGACTATGCGCTTGGGGTGAAGTCGGTTCACTGGGTCGGTCGCGCCGCCCTGAGTCGTGAGGGTAGCATCCGTCTCGACTCGGATCGCTTGAGATAGAGATTCATGGCAGCGATCAAGAAGGCGAAGTAGGGTATTTGGTTGAAGTCGCCGTTCTGCCTTTCCCTGGAGGCGCTCTGCCTCTTCTCGCGCCCGTCCCTCTTCTCGCGCCCGTCTCTCCTCTTCAAGCTGACGTCGTAGCTCTGCGACGGTTTCGTCCATCGATTGTTGAAATCAGTATTCAGCAGGTAGTAGAATGACGCAAATCAAAGTCGACATGATATGGGTTCGCTGTCTGACGCGGAGGCGTGGCCCATCAGGGCGAAAAAGGTCCAGTTGTTTACCGGCTTACTCACCTCCCTTGGCACAGTTCTTTATGCCTCAGGCATCACGTGTTACTTGGGTCTTTTGACGTTTAGAGTCTTTGTTCTCCGGAATATACGTCGATCCAATGATTTTGGATCAACTAAACCAGCTGTGTCACCAGTGAAAGGATAAATTCAGACCAAAAATTCTTAGCAACCACTGTGGTGAGGTCATCCCAACCACATCACATGAGAGGCCCCATTTCATGTTCTTCAAAGACAGCTGTGAAGGATATATTGTATAATCTCGCTGTAAGTCATGCAACCGCACAGTCACCTTGTTCAATACTACATTCCATTCACCATTCTCATTACGTGCGCTGAACATGATCATAACATCCATGAATTCGGTGGCAGCGCTTGGTTCGACCCTTTCACCTTGGTGCTGCTGGGGATTCCCTTGCCTGTCTGGTTACCCTGACAGCTGTTTTTCTCCAGCTGCTTCCTCTCATGTGTGCGCGTTGGCTTGTGAGATGGAAGCCTCATCCATGATACCAGCTTGCGACGACAAGAGATGCTTGTCTTGGGTTACAGTTTCATGCTGTGAGGTGGCTGCCGGGGAGCAAATTCGAGACGAAATACGCTCCGGCGCCGGCTCTGGATTTTGTCCTCGCGATTCCGACCGAGAGATAATCAGTCCATGGCGCCTGGATTGCTGATCGATTGGATGAGGAATCTCCATGTCGGGTTCGATCTCTGCTACTGAGGAGCCCAACGTTTCAGCCAGAACGTCCGATGGGCGATCTTGGTGGTCTGGCGTCTGCCCATCTTGACCGACTAGGACTGTTAGGTTGGGTGTTGCTGCTGCCTCTCCAGCTGACGTCTCCATTACTCCTGAGCCATCCAAGCCCTGCATCTGACTTGGATAGACAGCACTCGCAGAAGTCGAGGGACTCATATCTGGAAGCATTTGGCGACTAGCAACGCCATTTCTCTCTTCCTTCTCTGGAAATGGATTCTGCCCTTTGTTCATTTCAGACTGCAGGTGAAGCTGTACTGCATGAAAGTCAATTTGTGTGATTGGCCTTGTTGACTGTTCCTGGATGGCTGCTTGTCTTGGCTCTAACAGTATGTTTATTTGCTGCTCCAAAGTCTCCTGTGGTGGTGGTTCTGATAGCTTGGGGGCTTTGTTGGCGCCGTCACTGTGTCTGCTAATATGGTTTCCACTCGGCCTCCTCTCTCAGTAATGCACTTTTTCTGCTCCCAATCCTAGCAGGCCCCTGCACTTCTGCCGGTATACTTGCCCCACGCCCTTCCAGGATTTCTAGTGTATTTTCATCTTCGCCCACTGGAGAAAGTCGCTCTGCACATCCTGCCGCTCTATGTTCCTCCATATTGACATCTTCTGGGGAATCCCCCTTAGCAAGCACTCATTGAGCAGGCACTTGCTAGGCAGTTTAATCTATTGCAGTGCGCTCCTTAATCAATTGAAATTTGATTTTATACTCTGTTCTCTAGTCCTATTGGATTAGCCCTTTGCAGGCGACGTATCGACTCCCTGAGACCCCTGAATCCACTTCAGACATTGACATTTTTAGCGATCCTTTCCTGGCAGACCTTCAAGGCTTCTTCTTGCTTTGCAAGTTGAAAGAAAATAACCGGCCGGCATGTTGCCTAAGTTTTGGTCACGCACTCCCTGCTCTACTATCATCCACGGTCGGTGCTCATTCAAGTCTGCTGTTTGCTTGCTTGTGTCGACTGGTCACCAAGGATTACAGGGTATAACCATGGCATCCGCGAACGGTGCATAACCGTCGCGGATTGCCTCTAGCCTTGGACACGAGTAATCCAGGATGGACCCGAAGACTGACAGGAACGACGGATTGAAATAGCGGCCACACTGTGACTCGAGCAAGGTCAATTGCAGTCTACTCTCCTGCGTATTTACGCTAATCTTGCTGTGCTACCTGGACCGGCAATACCGTCTGCTCTGATGGCAGCGCCGTCCGTATCGACTATGCTCATTATATTTGAATGGTATTTTGGTATTTGAGACTATCGAGATGTCCGTCATAAAAATAGTCCTGCCGTTCGATCGAGACGAACACCAGGGTGGAGTAGACGCGGTCCTGCTAAAAACCGTTTGGGTTTGTTCTCCCACTGAACGAACGATATAAACAGTATGAGCCTCTGGCCATGGGTGGGCCAGAGGCGTACCTACTGTGTGGTAGAGACTGTAGAGAATGGTTAGTGAGGTAAATGGCTTGAGGATACTCATCAAACAAGCTATGCAGCTCATCATTTGAGCTGCATCTGTTCAGCATCTCCCTGTCATGATGCGGAGCGCAGTGGAAGAAGTGAAAAATCGCACAAGAAAAAAAAAGGAAGAAATGCGGCTCCCACGTGATCTCGGAACAGTGTTGTCCCGACGAGTCACATGACCCGGAAACCACGTTTAAAAACTCCCAAAAAGACCGCGAATTCAATTCTTCTTCTTCTTTTTCTTTTCCCATCACACTTTTCATAACCTCACGAACGCATAATCAACCTCCAATTCCTGTACTTTCCAAAGTTTCTATAGGATGGTAGGTCATATTGGCGTACGAGATCGAAGTAAATCTCTTACACCGGGCATTAATGGCTCCTCGACCGTGCTGGGTTTCCTCCCTGGAGATCTGTGTGCAATGGTTGATGCGAGTCACCTGCTGCTCAAACATCTTTACCGCACCTCTTGTAGAGGAGTGAAATACTCCGTACTCTGTAGTCACAGTATGCTGTAAATATATACTCTAGTGTGAAGTAGGGCTGGATGCGGCTCTTCAGGGTTTCAAAACTTGCCGTTGGGCGTCAACCCGGCTTTCCGGATTCAAACCAAGACTCCAAATAGCCTCAGACCAGCGGCACTTCCGGCTTGGATTATTATGGAGACCTGAGTCCTTTGGAACTGGAACTGGAACTGGAACTGGAACTGGATAATCCCGCTAACTAGTCACTATCCTGGTCCGGTCCCGTTCTTTTGGCTCGCTTCCTCTTCTCCTGTTCCTCATCCTTTAACCACCACCACTCCGACTCCTCTCGGCCTTACCCCCTTCCCGACCTCACCTTCTTTTCTTTTTCTATATTTTTAATCTCTTCTATTCTTGTTCTTTCCTTTCGCCCTCCCGGTCTTCATACGCAGAACCATGATCATCCGTTTCTAATCTTGTCCGCGCGTCGACCCCTTTTCCCGCTACCAGCTACCCTAGACCTACGTACTATACCACACTTCACCCTCCTTTGTCTACTCTTCTATTCGCAAGCTTCCCGGCTTTTTCTCGTCGTTCTCTCTACTCTAGAATCATCCGAAAAGATGGTTATGGGCATCAGTAAACGCCAGCAGTTCCGCAATGAAAGGGCTCTTCAGGACCTTATCCGGTCAGTTCCCGGAAATGACCGTTGTGCGGATTGTCAGGCTACGAACCCAGGTGTGTACTGTGCGATCGTTCCTTCTTTATAGCCTCCTAAAGGAAAGCTGCTAATGTTGTCTGCTTGACTAGGATGGGCAAGTTGGAATGTACGTATCGAGATCTGCCGGTTTCCCGCAACGCCACCGAAGAAGACAAGGGGAAAAAGTTATATACATATATATATGCTGACAATGATGGTACGAACAGCTGGGCGTTTTCCTGTGTATGCGGTGCGCCGTATTGCACCGTAAATTGGGCACCCATATCTCAAAGGTGAAATCCTTGACTATGGATAGTTGGTCATCGGATCAGGTGGATGTGAGTATTCCTGAACTGCAGTAGTCTATTCAAGGACTCGGCTGATTGATCATTCTCGCAAATCAGAACATGAAATCGCACGGAAACACCATCATGAACAAAATCTACAATCCCAAAAACGTGAAGCCACCTGTCCCCACCGACATCGACGAGTTTGACTCATGCATGGAACGCTACATTCGGCAGAAATACCAACACCGATCCCTGGAGGACGGCAAGCCGAAACCTCCTAGTCGTCATGATTCAGGCTATAACAGGTCTCCAGAAGGCTCGCCGCCGCCATTACCCCCGAAGACTGGCAAATTCTTTGGAATTGGTCTGCGTTCCGCTTCTTCCACCTCCAATCTCCGTCGGTTTTCCCTCAGCAAACCCTCGTCGCCACGGTCTACCAGACACGGTTCACCCCCGCCTTCGCTTCCCTCGCAAATTGGAGAGACGGATGTTTCGTCGCTCGAGGGGAAGTTGGCCACGCTGAGGGATATGGGGTTCCCCGATGAGCGGCGCAATGCGACTGTCCTTCGGGGTCTGGGCGGCAACATGGAGAGGACGGTCGAGACTTTGACCAGGTTAGGCGAGGGAACTCGTCCAATTTCGCGGGCTAGGACCCCGGCCCCGGCTACCTCTACTGCTGCTGCCCCCGCTTCTCCTCCCCGGGCTACGACATCGTACAACCCATTTGACCAACTGGACTCCAAGCCCGCCGTCCAACCCACTGGGAAATCATACAACCCGTTCGATGCTCCAAACCCGCCGCAGCCCGCATCCACACTGCCTCTCGAGACGTCTTTTCAGAATCTTCAGGTGACCCAGCCGTTGTTCCCGCACTCGACAGGCGGATACCCGAATCGCCAGAATTTTCTTCCTCAGCCTCTTTACCAGCAGTCGGCCACTCCCCCGGTCACGGCGGCATTCTCTCAGAATAGCTTCGTCGCGTCGCCGCAGTCGTTAGATGGTGGAAACAACCCCTTTTTCCAATCCACTTCCCAAGTGCAAATCAACAGTCCTAGCCCATTTGCCAGTCAGTTCCCCAATGGGGCACAGGCGAACCCCTCGCAGCCGCAGGTGAACAGCGCTAGCCCGTTTGCTAGCCCGCTCCCTACTGGTGGACAGAATAATCCTTTCTTTAACCAACTCTCGGCGCAGCACACCTCCATGCAACAACCTTCTGGTCAGACTCTAGCACCAACTTCCGTCCCTCCCTTTGCACCTCCTCGGCATTCGAATACCATGCCTGCACTGTCGTCGCCGTCGCCATTCGGTCAACCTTCTCCGTTTGATCAGTCGCAGCCGCAGCCGCAATCACAACTGCAACCACAACCGCTACAACCCCAGCCAACATCACTACCTTCGAGCTCTACTTCGAACCCATACAGCTCTTTCCAGTCCATGACTGTGCCGAACAGTCCGCAAAACCCAGCGTTCCAAAACCAGTTCCAGCCACAGGTACAGCAGCAGCAGCAACAATCGTACTTGCAGCCTAACTTCCAGTCTACGCCGCAGCCGCTCGTTGCCCAGGCTACCGGCCGCGTGGATAAAAGCAGCATTCTCTCCTTGTACAGCATGCCCTCACCGTCCCCGACTATCGCCCAGCAGCAGCAACAGCAGCAACAGCAACAGCAACAACAGCAGCAGCAGCCTTCGATGGCAACCAGCCTAGTCCCGGGTCTGACATCATCTCTCGGCTCTACACCTCAAACCCAACCAGGATCTAACATCACAACGCCGCAATCGGGACTCCCCCAACCACCGCACTCTGCAGGTATCCAGTCAACCGGCTCCCGGAACCCATTCATGACCGCCTCTCCGCCGGGAACTGCCGCGCAATCCGGATTCAGCCCACAGCGAATGCAACCACAGCAGACACAGATGCCGTTCCAGTCACCATTTCAACCTCCGGGACAACAAGCACAGCAACAAGCACAGCAACAACCTGGCCTAGGCATCGGCATGGGAATGAAGGCCACCACCGCCGGACCCCCACCGACGGCACCGAGTCCCTTCGGGAGAACTCACATGAGCAAGCAGAGCGTGGACATTAGTGGATTGCAGAATGGTCGGCATAGTCCCGATGCGTTTGCAAGTTTGAGTGCGCGTTACGGTTGATGATAGCTTTACGAGTCCCGGTTTTGGTGCTTTGTTCGCTTGCTAGGCAAGGTGAGCGCGAGCCCTCGATTAACTGGGCATCACCACCCACATTCTACTTGGATATATTGTCTTTTTTCAGCGGAATATGAACATGAACATGAACATATATGGCATTGATTCGAAAGATCCAAAGAATGTAATACTCTCCATACATATATGAACTAGTGCTGAAAGGATTAGTTCATCCAGATATCCACAGCACACGTCATGTTCCCCCTTCTTTTTATATATTTCCTGGGTTTACTTCTGCCGGAGACAGGACATTCCTACTGGCAGACGATAGGATAGGATAGGGTTTCCACGGAGTTCAGGATAGAGCCAGTGTATTATATTATAATATAATCATAATAATAGCCATGACATCCCATCGTCTCACACCCTCACCTCTGATTAAATTATATCCAAGATCGTTTATTCACATAATAAAATAGTAATACATGGTAGCCAGCAACTAACTGGTTAACTGACTGACCTAGGTAAGTAGCGCTAGCTTAAACACAACGCATGCATCCATCAATCGCATACAGATATCTGTCTTGTAAGTAAAGTCTAGCTAGCAATATGAGTGTGTCAAAGTCGGCCAAGAGGAAAGGAGCAGCCCAGGTAGATTGATTTACAAAAGCCTCATTGATGATACTCCGAATAAAATTCAATCCATGAATGACATCTATCTATGTACTTACTTTACTTGACAACAACAACAACAACAAAAACGCCGAGAATAGCAGCAGTAGCAACCAAACTCCTAGCCATGACAAATTATGAAGAAAAAGGATTAGTTATTATTACCACCCCGACTTCCCGCCATGACCAGATCCCCCGAAAGATGAATTGTCTTCTGTTTTCCTGGCCATCCGGTTTGGCTTGGACTGGGCGGCTTCGTGCTTGCGGAGTTCTTCGGGGAGACGCGAGATAGGAGATTTGATGAGCATTTGTTTGAGATCGTACCTGATTTTGTTATTAGCATTGCTGGTATAGAATATAATAGAAGGAGGGGGGAAGGGTAAGGGCATACATGACATCCACGTCCTCATTACCCAAGAACGTGATCGCAACACCACTCTTCCCAGCACGACCGGTACGACCAATACGATGCGTATAGCTTTCGATAGTGGTGGCCATGTTGAAGTTGAGAACCAGACTGACGTCGGGAACATCAATACCACGACCCGCCAGGTCCGTGGCGACCAGGACATCCGTCGAGCCGTTCCGCACCGAGTTGAGCGCTGCCTCACGCTGGTCCTGCGTTTTGCTACCGTGCAGCGTGACTGACGAGAAGCCCATGTGCTTGATCTCTCGAGCGATGGCGTCGCAATTGCGCTTGATATTGACAAAGACAATGATGGGAGGGCGGAAGTTTCCTGACGAAAGGATGTCGTTGAGGCGCTTCTTGCGCTTGTCTTCGCCAGGCACCATCTCGACGCGCTGCTCGACTGTGTCGACGGCTTCGCCGACGGCGCCGATGGTGATGATTGCAGGTCGGCGCAGGTACTTGCGGGCTATTCGTTCGACAGCCGC
Organism: Aspergillus sp. MA 6038; assembly: GCA_003004525.2. Classification (NCBI taxonomy): domain Eukaryota; kingdom Fungi; phylum Ascomycota; class Eurotiomycetes; order Eurotiales; family Aspergillaceae; genus Aspergillus; species Aspergillus sp. MA 6038. Next base: position 13,901 of record PQME02000193.1, on the reverse strand, counting down.
TGGCATGGTGGCTGTATACATCATGGTTTGACGGTAGCGGTCTTTGCCCGCGACGTGGCGGCTCATAAGGCGCGGGTCTTCGGCTTCTTCGCTGTCAGGCTTCTCGTTGGAGAAGGGCAGCGCGTCAAGAATTTTGTTGACGGGTTCTTCGAACCCTAGATCGATCATTCGATCGGCTTCATCCATGATGACGTAGCAGCATTGGCTGAGTACAAGGAGGCGTCGCTCGAGACAGTCGACTAATCGACCGGGTGTTGCGATGATGATCTCCGCACCATCGCGGAGGCTGTAGGCTTGTTCTTCGAGCGAGTGACCACCGACAATACTGACGACCTTGAACCCGAACTGTTGTGTGAACTTCTTGGCTTCGATTTCGATCTGCTGCGCCAATTCACGCGTGGGCGCCAGAACAATCGCGTATGGCCCATCGCTCTTCCTCCACTCGAACTCGTCGATTCGAGGTAGCTCCGAGATATACACGAGCAGCGGCAACAGGAACGCCGCCGTCTTACCCGAACCCGTGACGGCAACACCGATAAGATCGCGGTTCTGTAAGGCAATCGGAATAGCGGCCCGCTGAATAGGCGTGGGCTCCGTGTAGCCAACCCGCTCGATAAGCTCCATGACCTGACTCGGAAGATTCGATTCGTCCCATGACCGCATGGGGTTCGGCACAGTTCCACCCCTAGTGCTGATGTTGTAGTCTTCTTTGAAGATACGCCAGTCTCTCTCGCGCATGTGCTCCAGTTTCTTCTCGCTCCAGTGCTTGTCAAGCTGGCTGCGCGTACTGTCCTCTTTCCTCCTCCGCTCCATCTCCAAAATTTCCTTCGCCCGGATACCTCCCGCTTCGCGATCCCGATCCTCCAGCGCACGCACATATTTCCTGGTTACCGAGTCCGCAACATCATCCCCGAAACCAGCAAGGCGACCGCGACCAAAGAAATTCGCCTCATGCCGATGCTGATACAGCGGATTGTAGTCTCCACTCGTATCTTCCTCTGCATTCCACTCGAAGTTGAACTTCCGGTCCGTCGTCCTCTTCCGCTTCTTCTTGGCCGAGAAATTCGACGTCTGATCGGCGCCCATGTATCGTTCCTTCACCAGCGCAGCCTCTGCAGCTGCCACTTCATCCTCTGGTACCGGCTTCTCACCACCAGCGCCACTACCATCAACACCACCACTCTTCCCACCCTTCAGCCCAAAGGCCATCGATTTCGGCGCAGCGGGTGGCGCCATATCGTAGCCCTTATTCGGAGGTGCAGTACGCATCGCACGAGGTCCAGTCGGGACGGAATTCCTATCACCATTCGACTCCTCGAAAGATGTCCCATTCCCGTTAGCTGACCGTTCCCTCCCGCGACGCTCGGTCTCGACTTCCTTCTGTCGTTTTTCCAGTGCGATCTTTTCCCGCTCGGCTTTGGATAGGAACTTCGGCTGCAGTCACAAATCATATATCAGCATCAGGTCCCAGGATCCACATATAGTCAGAATAGAACAAAACAGAGAACAGAAATGTCAGTCCAACTAACCTTCGCAGCAACCGCATCCGCCTCTCTCTTCTTCCGCACCAACTCCTCCACACTCAAAGGAGTACTGGCCGGCTTCTTCGCACCCCATCCCTGTTTCTTCTTCTTTTTGGCCTCCAGCGGCGGCGCCGGTTGTAGCTCGTCCTCGTCCGCCGGAGGAGGAGGAGGCGCGGGCACGTCGTCCGGGGGCGGCGGAGGTGCAGCGGAGTCCTCTGGCGGCGGGGGTGGTGGTGCAGGAGGGTTTTCGGTGGATTTCGGAGGAGGGGCCGGGGGAAGCCCCTGGGCGGAGCCGTTAGATATGATCCCTTCCATCATCGTCTGAGACTGGGCGTGGGTTTGGTGGAATGGAGATGGTGAGAGGCGAAGTGTGAGAGCGGAGCTTCCATAAAATTCTCCGGTGTGTTGCGCGGGCCAAGCGCGCAGTCACGTGGACCATTTTTAAAGGTACTTTTGATAGACCCGGAAATATGGGGTAAAAGTATCATTCCTAAACTGGCATTTTGGTAATAACTACCCTAACTACTTCGTACTAGAATACAAGGATCATAAAACCAGTGGCGTCGGATCCAAGCTCATAAACGTATTTCCCAACCGCATGATATCAATAGCAATAATTCAAAGGACATCTGCGAATCAATGCCTCTCTTCCATCGCGACGGGCAATTATGAAAGCTTTGCAGAAAGTACCAAATCATAACTAACGATTTGTTTTACACGTGGACAAACAATCCAATAATAAGGGGAATGAGCAAAAACAGAAATTGGGGGGGGAGGGGAATAAAGGGGCAAGACTCGATAGACGAATAATCAAGCGTGTGGATATGATACTCAATCAAGCACCCCCGTTGACGGGTGCCTGTTGGTAATAAGAAGCATACGCAGCGTTGGCTTGCGCAGCGGCAGCGGCAGGGTCGGCAACAGGGACAACGGGTGTGGCAGGTGTAGCTGGGGTAATAGGTGCAATAGGCGTTGCTTGACTGCCATTTTGAGGCGCCGGCTCAACACCGCCAGTCTTAGGCGTGGCCACAGAGACAGGGCCATGAACTTCGCGGTCCAAAGTCATATACTCCTTGGCCGCATCGTTCGTTCCACGCTCGAGCAGGTACGCCATGTAGATCTGGACGAGTTCCTTCACCGTCTCGGTTGACATAGCACTCTTGGATCGGATGTCATCAATAACCTGCTTGATGCGATCATATTGCACAGACTCTGTTGTAGCACTGGTCGGTTGCTCCAATTCAAACGAGAGGTAGCTCGTCCAGAAAGCCCGGCTATCCAGGTAGTACTGTTGGTTCTTGTGGAAGACCTGCCGTGCTTCTTCGGGGGAGCCCTTGATCTTCCAAAGGAGACGTGCCCATTCGGCAACGAGCGCTGCCTTGGTGCCCATGTCGCCTTGAGGCGAGCCTAGCTGGGTCTTGTATACTTCAATGGCCGCATCGAGCCCCCCTTGACGACGGCTCATGTTGGCCAGCGAGACGATAGTCTCGATGTGGTTGGGGAGGTGCATAAGGATGGCATCGTGAATGTCCTTGGCCACGTCGACCCGTCCTGTCATTTCCTCGAAGTATGCGTACTGCAGACGGGTGGCAGGATTGGCGATGGGTACGTACAAGCAACTTGCGCGCTGATAGATGTTCCGCACTTCTTCCTCTTTTCCAGACTGGGCGCCCATCCACCGGGCGTAACGCTGCCAGAATTCATCGTAGTGGGCGCATGTTACCAGACACCGTTCATACAAGAATTGGATGCGCTCATAAGCCCCTTCGCTCTCTTCGAAGTCGAGATATCTCTTCCAATTCGATAATTGACCCTCATCCAGCTCAGTGACATGGAAGTACGGACGCTTGATCTCCGACTCGTAGGTCCACCGTTTCGTGGTCTCGGTCTGTGTCTTGGAAAAGATGTCAAGGTGGTACGTGTCAAGACGCAGTCGTAGATCGCGCTCGATCTCAGCCTCGGCCTTGGCGCCCGGAGGCACATGTGCGGAGGCAGAGTCGATCTCGGCATGGAACTGGGACAACAATTCAGCAGGTGCTAACTCTGCTACTGGCCGTGTTTGCGCGATTTGGCGATAGCGCTCAAAGTACCGCGCGTATTGGTGCATAGGGATATGGATGACGCGACCAAGGACAGCGAAGATCTTCTCGTAGGATTCGACGCGCTCTTCGAACTCGATGTACTTATCCCAGAACGGGTGCGCAAGGAAGTCTAGCCCAACACTCTTCGCACCTCGTTCGAAAAGCCTGCAAGAATAATATCAGTATCCTGTAAATTTCAACAGCAAGGGAGAAGGGAGACGGGGCAGGGTATGGCCGGAGAGCAACAGGGAAGGGGGATAGACAAGGATGGCAAACATAAAACATCGAAATCTCCAACATGTGATAGCCCGAACAACTGAGCAACCAAGGTTTTCTTTTTTCTTTTTCTTTTTTTTTGTTGCATCGTGCGCGGGATTAGAAAGTCAAGTATCAATGATGCTGTGTCATATGGGTCATCTTGTCTTCCAAGAGGATCAAGGGAGGTAAAGGAAACAGCCTGAGAAAGCCATGGGTGAGAAGTAAGATCCAGTTGAACCCGGGCAAGGTAAAGATGATCTCACCCATCCATCATCTTCTAAAGAGGAACGGCTGCCAAAGGCGTTCCGCATCGTGCGTACTCGACACCACCAAAAGCGTGGGCGCTGCGTTTGAACCACGGTTACAAGGGAAAGGACAGGGAGTAGAAGGGGATGGAGAAAGGGAAGGGGAGGGAAGGGAAGATAAAGAAACCAACTCTACTTCAACCAATTCTCAACTTACTCTCGAATGACGTCGGCATCGTGGGATGTCTCAGCCTTGAAGGAACAGTAATTGGTCCATAGGTCGACCGAGGGAGAAATACTAGCGACACCTCGTTCGTAGACCTGCATAATAACAACAAGAGTGAGCAAGACTGTGGTCGCGCGAGCTGGCCATAAAAGTTTCAAGACATACCATATCTGCTGCTTCAGTGCCCGTAATCGAAAACTCCAAATCGGCATATTTCTTCCAGTATCCAAAGAGCAACGGGAACTTGGCGAGGAATCGATCATAAACGCTTCGTGCTGTCGTGATGGCCTGGGGATTGGAATTGCGGTTGATGCCTCCCTCAAGCGCCTCTCCGGCACGGACAAGTTTCTCCCAAGTCTCGAAGTTATCGGGGTCGTCAATCTATAATAAGCGCGTATAAGCATGAAAAGTATCATTTACATAATGTGGCATCTGAATAAATGTCATACCAGGTCGATCTCGAGCTTCCTCAGCTCCGCGTTCTCCTCCTCGGAGCCTCCATAGTTGTAATCCGCCATGATGGCAGTGAAACTGTATATACGTTTCTGGCGCTAGTATAAGACAACAGCTTCAAATCAAGTGATCGGGATAAGAGCAAGAACTAAATAGTCGAGACTCGCGGATGGCCAGGTCAAGTGTAGAAGAGAAAGTTGGTCGGGGGGAATCTGGAGACGTGCAGGAGCGAAAAAGCGTCGCAACCGGGACACGTGCACAGCCACAAGTCACCCGCCACAAACTCCGATCGCTATGGCTTAGCTCCGACCCGGAATTTCTTCTATTCAACTCTTCACTCAACGACAACAACGACTAACTACACTACAAAACCGTCTCCCAATTCTGCAATCCAGCAGCTGGGATACTCACTATGGCCACCACCGGCGTTCATTTGGTGGACAAGCTCCCCCTCCGCCTGCGCAACTTCCTGGCCCGCTATCCCCCCCAAATCTATTCCGCACAGGTAGCACCACGTCCACCACCGCCAGGCCCGGAGCAACTGGCCCAACTCAACGACTCGCAAAACAGCCAAACACCCGTGGCCACCTCGCCAACGGAGCTCGAAAATGCTCCGGAGAAAAGCCCCTACCACCCGAACCGCGACGCAAAGGGCCACCCGCGCCCAAATCTCGCGAGTTACTACTCGCCGTCCCGCGCCCTGCTGTACAACAACCCGGACTATCCCAACCCGTTCTTGCCGCAGAAGAACCGGCGCAATGGGAAGTGGTTGGGCCCGCGGCTTGGGCTCCGGCAGCAGGCGGACTTGGTGAAGTTGGCGGTCAAGTATAATGTTGAGGGGTTGTTGCCGCCGGGGAGAAAGTCGACAGAGTTCAAGGAGACCAAGCGTGCGGAGCGTGGTGGGTTGGCGGTTAAGGGTACTGGTATCGGGCAGAAGGTTAAGGGTCATAAGTGGGAGAGGACTATGGAGGCGAGGTTGGAGGATCGGAGAAAGGCGATGGTCGAGATGCCCGAGATGATTCGGTTGTGGAAGCAGGTAAGTTTTCTTTCCTTCCTTTTCTTTTCTCTTCTCGTTGGCAGGATAGAGGATGCTAATGTGGTATACAGAGAGGTCATGGACGTGGCTGGAAGCAGTGGCCAAGGAGGTAACAACAGGGTCAAACATGAATCTTGTATGGGTTTGGGATGGAGTTTTTATTTTACCATTTTATTATGTTTTCCTTTCATGTATTGTACAAATAGATATGACAAAAAAGTCCATGGGGATAAATGCACAGGAAAGTCACATACACTGATCGATCCACTTACTCAATCTTGACCATACGACGGTATAACCCTATCCCCAACCTTAACCGACCTTTGTCGCTCCTCGCCAGCCTCCTCGACCGCAAGACCAACATGTCTCCCAAAATATGTCTTCCCGTTAACCTTCCTTGTCTTAGCCAGCGTACACAACGGCTCGTCCCCACGCACACCCGTCAGCTGGTCGATACAAACCATCTGGCACCGCCGACAAGAGCCCATGACGTCGAAGCGGAGATGGCTAGGACCGATGCTGAGCGTGGTCCAGGTATCTTCGATGTAGGATTGTTCGACTACGCCGGAATTAGTACTGTCAAGAGGGGAGACGTTCTCGGCCACGACGATGTTGCCGCGGAAGACGTCTGCTGCAACCGCTTTGTTGGTTCTGTTGGCGGTTTTGGCATCGGCTTTGATGGTTTCGTTCAACCGGTCTACTGAAGAACGGGAGATGAGGAGAATCGGGCTCTCATTGGATAGCCGAATCGGAGCTCTGTCTGGTGCTGGGGACGGCTGCTGGTCTTGTGGGAAGAATTCGGGCATGACGAGCTTCCTAAAGGCCTGCTTCAAGCTATTGCTGGAGAAACGGCTGTTTCTTGGACACTGCGCAGATGACTGGGGCGGGAGTCTAGCAAGTGTGCATGGGACACCCAGAAACTCGGAGAAGAACGCAGATATCTCTGGTGACGAGTATGCCTGTAGAACCACCTGGTCTCCACATATCGTAGTCGTCTTAGAGGACTTCCTTGCGTGCCCTTGCTGACACAGAGAAGTGGACATGAGGTTGGTATCTTCGCGGAAGAGAGAAATCTCGAGGCTCTTCTGGCTAGCAGAGCCCATTCCCCCACATGTGATCCGGAGAACTCTCTGGTCAAGATCAACACACGGCCGAATAAGAGCCATCCGAGGGTATTTCTTCTGATTGAGGGTTGCGCCCGTGCCCTGATGCACAAGGCACCACTCTCGGTCCCACGCAAGCCCTTCCCGTCTGATCTCCCAACGCTTATCATCGGGCACCTTGAAAGCGCCGCAGCTCTTGATCGGATACACCGATAGGCTTTCGATGTAGAAGCCTGGGTGTTGTTGCGAGCAGGTCCCGGAGTCAGGCGGAGCTAGGGCGCTGACATCCATAGCTTTGTCAACATAAAACTCCTCGACGAAACCTACAAAAGCATCTATGTCTTTCATGTTAGTCATAGCACCTAGGCTGACTCTCAACACCCCAGTCGGTCGTCCATCCAATACATCGTGATCATCGCTACATCGCAGACCGGAGGAGTACAAACGACGCAGATCGGGTCCGGACCAGCCGAGACTCGAGGATGTGCCTCCGGGATTGCAAAGAGATCCAGATCGAATCTGGATACCTTTCACGTTTGCGAGCCTCTCCACTTCGGTCTTTCCAGCCCACTCACCATCACCATTGCGCAGATTGAACGAAATAATGGGACCTTGCGTTGACGGATCATCGTAGCCTGACGTAGGAGACTTGTAGAACTGACAGACTTTCGTGCCATTGGGATGCATCAGCAAGGACAGACGGTCGTATAAGAGTTTTGCCAGAAAATGGGTGTGAGAAGAAACATTCGCCACTGTGCCGTAGAGTCGCTCGTGGACATTGAATGCAGAGTCCAACGCAATGATCGAGTGAAATGGAAGCGTGCCGTCTTCCAAGCGCCCATGAATTGAAGACTCCTTCTTCGCATGCCACTGGAGCCCTCTCGTCAGAACCATATCCACTGTCCCACCCCCAAAATACTTCCGCTGCGCAAAGACATGACCAGCGTCTTTCCGCACGATCAACGCTCCAAGATCAGGGAATCCGAATATCTTATAGAAGCTGAGAACCGTGAAATCCGGCGCGCTGGACGAATCACTCAAATCTAGTGGCGCGGTTGAAACGAGCGACGCCGCATCGAGCAGCGTGAAGACATTGTCGTTTGAATTACTAGCCCTACGTACATCCTCACTCCATCGAAGGGGCAACCGACGGCCGTTCATGTTTGACTGTGCAGGGTATGCAAAGAGCTTGGGAGATTCTGCCTGGACGGTTGCCAACTCGGGAATCCACGTATCAACCTCACTGTCAGCCAGAAAGCACCTGCTTCCCTTATCGGCCAGCTCACGCACTCCGACCAAGCTCGTATGGGCATCGACATGGTATCCATACCAAAAGCCATGAGGTGTTGAATCACGCAGTGAATCGGCAACAAGCTTGACAGCGGCGGTGGCATTCGCAACGAACACCAGGTCGAACTCTTCCGGGTCAGCATTGCAAAACTGCAAGGCACGCAGACGGATATCGTCAACACGATGGGTGGTAAGTTGCGATGCAGTGGACATGGAATGCGGGTTTCCGAAGACATTCGAGGTCAGATCGCGGGAAAACGACTCGATCAACGAGTTGGCGTACAAGGTAGTCCCTGCATGATCGAGATATGTGGTATCTGAAGAGGGAATTAAAATCCGTAGGTCTGGCTTTCAAGCAGCTTTCAAGGAGCTTTCAAGGGGGTGAAGATAGAACGCACCTTTGAGCAGAGGATATTCTCGCTCTCGGATGACATCGATGTCCTCTGCGTATCCCTGACAGTATCCTGCTCGCTTCTCCATGATTTCCCGGATGGAGAGGGGTTTACATGTGGTATTTCAACATGAGGCGGCAAGTAGATATATACCTAACCAGCATCGGAGCTCACCGATAAGTACAGTAGGACATGTTCAGCCGCGCGATGTCAATAACGCAGACCTCTGGAGTATAGAACCAGATGGGATTGGAATAGACATGGCTCTTATAGTCTCGACTCGAAGTGGCTAAACTAGTTCTTTCTGATAGCTTTGACAGATGGACGAAGATCCAATGGTCAGACGATGTACCCTATGGCGTAGCTAACGGGCACAAGCACCAGATAGGAAGGCGGTCTGAGTGATCTGAACCTACTGGGCTGTCAGAGTGGCAGAAAGATAAGGGACAAGGCCGAGAAGTTGCTTTATCCTGGAGTCTGCCTCCGGTCATCATGGAAGGCCACTACTGGATAGAGGCAAAGAGCACCAAGACTACATTCTTCTGTATACATTTTATGCTACTCGCCAGTTTGACGTTTCAGTCGACGAGACTATTGTCGTGAAAGAATTACAACATGATGGTGTACCGGAATACAGAATTCTGGAGGCAGGAGGACATAGAAGGATATACGTTATTAACCCTGACTAACTGGCACATTAAAACATTAGAACAAGAATAAACTGACATCCATATTCAGTTCATATCCTCATGTCAATCATAAATATCGTCATCATAAATAAGCACCCAGACCGGACGAATTAAACCGCATCATGCGGCTGTGCACTCGAGCTCCTCACGCGGCTACCACTATGCCTATTCCCCCGTCGACTACTATGGCTCCTCCGTCGACGACCATGGCCGTGACGACCGTGACGACCATGATAAGCACCAGCAGCGGCAGCAGCATCACCACCAGCCTCGTCACGATGCCCCAAATGCAAAAAGAACGCCAGAATGGCCGTCCACATGAAGAAGAGCGTCTCCATGATACCCATCGCAAACGACGCCTTCAACATCGCACAGCTCTTATTCAACTTGCCCGCGAGTGGATTCCCCGTCTGTTGACCGTACAGACCGAACGGGCCCAGCGATTTATAGACGGCATCGGAGCCGCCGTCCCAGTGGTTGCAGTTGGCTGAGCCAATGAAGCGCAGTTCATAGACGGAGGCGATGAAGGCGCCGAAGAAGCAAAGATCCACGAAGGCGACGAAGATCGCGGAGCGTTTGGTGGTTTTCAGGCGGATTAGCGTGTCCAGACACCAGAAGATGGCGATGACGGAGACGATGAAAAGGACGAGGACGTAGACAGGGGTGATTTGGTTTGTTTTGAGGTAGGCGTCGATAAAGTAGGCCTGTATATTTTGTTAGTTATGAGCATTCGTACCCAAATACATTCCCGGGATCGGATGTCAGACGTACCAGCATTCCAATAATCGGAATCAAAAAGACTATCTCCACCAGACGGTTGAAGACGAAGAAGATACTTCCAATCATTTTGGTCGAGTTCACCAGTGTGTAGTTTCAAGTCAGGTCAGGTCAAGGCAAGCCGTAAGCCGTATCTCATAAACCGTGCGTGCACTATCGCAATCACCACTTCATGGCGGGTTGCAACAACCCGGCCCCAAAAAACACAGAATCCAATCCCTCAGTGCTGCTTTTCGCAACTGAACTGGAGGATTTCCTTCCGAAGACTGTTGTTTATCGGAGATGCTGACAGTCGTAGCGTCAATAACAAAATATTATTACTCTGCGTAACGTGCACGAGGAATCAATCACACACCAACTAGCGATAACCTGCATAGAAGAGGCGAAAAAGATAGGGAGGAAAAAAGAAAGAAAAAGGTTAGGAAGAGTAAAAGATACCTAGCTACCCCGTTGGTGGGCAAATGAAGAGGAGGTTGGGGTTCGGAGCGCGGTGGCTGGGCAACGACACTTGCTGCTGCTGCTGCTCTGACAATGACTGGAGGGTGTCGGTCACGGCAGAGACAGTATTCAGTTACTTTCTGGATTTGAATTTACCTCGTAGTGTCATTGTGTAAGTGTAAGGAAGAATTTGGACTAACTATGGAATTGGTCGGGTTCTATGCAAGTAAACACAAGGCTTGGAGATCCGGAGATTGCCCTGGTCCATGCGTGATGTTCAGGCACAGTCCGGAGTAGATACAGCACTAAAAGGACTGCCAGGTAACTATACAGAGTACAGTCGACAAACTGTGAGCTGCTCGTAATCGCAGATAATGAATAAAATACCTCCCAAGCATGCAATCATCAAACATTGTGACAGCGGCTGAGCAACGAATGCAATAAGAATAAACAAACCAACACCAACACCAGCACCAAGGGACGAAACTAAACTACACTAGAACTAGACTATGTATGACGCTCATGCTCAGTCGTCACCACGCCCGGCGGCGCATGTAAAGCACTCACACCCGGGACCACTGGCGGATGGTACGCAGTATCCGTCTCATACCTCGGCAGCGGACTGGGACCAGCACCGCTCAAGCCCGGATTCTGCGTCCGCAGATAACCCTGCCGCATCTCGTAGCCGGAACCATCCGCCAAATCCTCGCTGCTGGATGACCAGTCCCCGTCGTCGCGATCGTGCGGCCGGCGGTGGTAGAAATTCGCAGTGTACGGGTTCGTCGCGGCCCCGTACACAGATGGACTGGGATGACGGCCGAGACCACCGTTGGCCTCTGATATCTCCAGAGGCGGCACGTCCAAACGCTCCTCTTCTGGGTTCCGAAGGTTTATCGTGCTCTCGCCGCCGGCTGGCGCGGTGGGCGGCAGCGGTGGCGGCCGGTTCGCGTCGTCAAACGGGTTTACCGGCTCACGGCCCCAGGTCCGGATCGGATACGCTCGTCCCTTGTTCCAGGCCTCAGTAACGGGCGGGAAATACTGGCGGTACGAGACATAGGCGCAGATGATACCCAGCAACGACCCCGAAATCACGTCAAACGGATGATGTCTTGCATCCATAATCCTCGAGACGGCAATCAACATGGCGCCCAGGACAGGCACCATCACCAACAACGTCTTCCACACCTCGCCGCGGTTATCCATGACATGCAGCTTCCCGCACAACCACACGGAGAGATAAAACAGCCCCGCAAACGCCGAACTGCTGTGCCCAGACGGCCACGACCGAAACCCGTCCTTGATGATTGCCGCGTCGCCGGTACAGATGGTCGAATTCGACAGGCCAAACGGATACGGGTCGTGCGTCTCGCGCGGCTGGCAGCGGTCGATGATATCCGGACGCGGCTTACCGCACGCGTTCTTCAGCACCTGCGTCAGCACGAACGCGAGGCCCTGCGCCAGGAGCAGGCCCAGGAAGCCGCAGTTGAACTCCCACAGGCGGTCTCGCCAGCGGTGTGGGCCGGAGAGCTTGCGCTTCCCGGTTAGGGGCTTTTGCGGCTTGTTGTGTGAGAAGAGGCCGTCAATTAGGAGGGTGTATACGGCAATCGAAACGAGAGGGATAAGGCCCGAGAGGCAGAGGGCCAGGGGCATGGGTATGGTCTCGTGCTTGGCATAGGGATATCGGAGGGAGATGTTCTCGAGGGAAAATGGTTGGTGGAAGGGCTCTACTTTGTCGAGGATGTAGAAGCCCACGATACAGGCGCTGTAGCCAGTTGATTAGTTTGATCCAGATTCCATTTCAGATTAATACTTATGAGAGAGACGAACACCAGAATCACATAGTCGAAGAGATACCTGAACAACGAGAAACGTCCATCAGTAACAGCCCAGAACTACCGTTCGAATAGATCCAAACCCACGAAATGATAATGCGCGGTCTTAACCGCCGCTTCGAAAACGGCAACTTGGAGGGGAGGCGGTCCATCCTCCTAGAGATAGGAATAGTGACAGTAGTACACCGTAGCAGCAGAAGCTAGTCAGTCAATAATCAATCGAAGAATAATCGAAGACGTTAAAATGCCAGGATTTTCAACGCGCAGGCCGACTTAAATAGAGACCGCGAAAAACCCGGGGGTGGCTTAGAAGGCCAAGAGTCTCGCCAGCGTTCGATAGTGAGCCCTGACTCGGTCTACAACCAAATAAACTACATGGATGATTGGTGTATAGCCTGTCCAAGTGAAGTGAAGTGCCAAGTATCCAGCAGGCGGCAATTAGGCAGCATCTTTTAACTAGAAGGGTCCTGGTTCTAAATTTATCTACTAAAAGCAGTTAAGGAAAGTGTGAATATCGATAGAAAATACCGGGTACTAGTACATTGCTCATAGACAATAATAAATATGTATAAGGAAAGCTGTCAGTAGGCTTCTCCATCTGGTTGTTTTTTCGTTTTTTTCTTTTCTTTCTCCCATTAAAATTGCGTATATCCAAAAAGAAGGAGACTTTTTCACCAACGTAGTCCACATCCCATAATTCAAGAAGGAAAGTCATGGAATTATGTCATAAAATCATCACAACAATAATACCCGGATAGAGTACAAACGTGTGGCCAGTGGCCGATCAAGCAGTCAAGACAGCATCACTTTAGCAAGAGGTGATGTAGAGACCAAGGCTGTAGAAAAACGATTAGCGTCATAATTCGTGAAAAGTCATGGAAAGAGAAGTAAACTTACGGAGAGGGGTTGTAGTCCTCGAAGAAGTCAAGGTAGGTGCTACCAGCGTTCTTCATCTCGTAGCTGACGGCCTCACCAGCAGGGCAGCTGAAGGTGGAGATGACATAGGAGTTGCCAGGGGAGACAGTGGTGACACCGTAGTCCTGGTTAACGGCAGGGGTGCTGCTGTAGCTGGTGCCGGTGGTCACAGGCGACTTGAGCGAAGCGAAATCGATCTTGCCGTCACCGCTGAAAGTCCAGGACGAGGTCTCGAGGTCCTTCAACTGGGGGAAGAGGAAGACGAGGCTGCAGGTCTTGCCCTCGTACGACTGAGGGATGTCGAAGTTGTACAAGGTGGTGATAGAAGACGAGACAGTGCCGTTGTAGGAGGTACCCGGGGCCTTGTTGGGCGACGAGGAGTCAACGGGGATGATCAGGTGGGGAGCCTGGTACTCGCCGTTGAGGTTGGTCGGGCAGGTCTTTCCACCACCGCCAGAAGCCGGGGAAGTTCCAGAGGGCTGAGAGGCAGGGGACGTGCCCGAGGGAGTAGCGCTCGCAGAGGGAGTGGAAGACCAGGCAGGGGTGGAAGACCAGGCGGGAGTGGAAGACGAGCTAGGAGTGGCGGACCAGCTAGGAGTGGAGGACCAGCTAGGAGTGGCGGACCAGCTAGGAGTGGAGGACC
>PQME02000192.1:0-45190 GCA_003004525.2 Aspergillus sp. MA 6038 | reverse complement strand
TTTTCTCTTCTGCGTCAAGTTCGTACATGGGCGCCTTTGTCCACTTGTATTCTTCGTTGACTTTGCGCGAGGCGGGATTGGCGAGAAGATCGAATCGGAAACGCCGGATCGATTGGACCCAGTCATTCTTCACCGACTTGAGCTCGCCGTACTCGCTCTTGGGGCCGACATACGAGTGGCCTCCCGTCGCTGCTCCCATAAGGAAGACAATTTCCTTTGTGTCAGGGTTTTTCGGATCGTTTTTGCTTGTTTCGCGCCAGGTGCACTGCAGCATCGTCGGATTAATGATCTTTCTTTGCCATTCAAATTCGGGAACGAGCTTTGTGAACTCCTTCTGTTCCTGCTCAGTTGCCTGGAATAGCTTCGACCATTTCCAATAGATGACCAGCTAGGGAGCGAAGAATGTCTCCTTATCTGCGGCGTCGGGGGCCGGAGCCAAGGAGAGAAAAAACCCAAGGAAATCGTACATGCCATAGACCTTGCGATTTATCACGACTTTGGGGTCTAGTTCGAACGTCACCGGTTCATCGTCTTTCGGCGGATCGGTTATAGTCTTTGGTGGGTCGGCAACCTTTGCAAGTTCTTTTCAGTGTAGATATTGCGGGGGAAGGGGATCATAGCAGGCGCTGTCCTTTCCTTGGCCAGGTCTTTTCGCAATTAGAAGGAGAATATGGCGGTGGGATGATGTCTGGTAATGCGTACTTGAGCTGGGTGATATGCTTTTGGATGGTCCCAACAGCGGTCCTCCACTTTTCCTGCACGCCATGGCCAGCCGGATCATTGACAACCTCGCCAATAAAGGTCTCGACGCCCTGTTGAATGGTGTGGTTAGAGAGGCACACATCCAGATATCAAGGGTGCGGACACATATACATACCGCCCGGTCATTGAATTCCCAGGCCCTTTTAAACGTTAGTTTCTTGTTGAAGGCATCGAGGGCGCGGGGAGGGTCGGGGGGTGGAGGGGTGGACATCGTGATCAGGCAATGGTCATCAAAGTGAGACGAGACTCAGAGGCATACAAACTGATCTGCTTGGGGATGTGGAATGTCCCTCCTGTACGCGGGATACTTGATCAAGAAACCTGCCCCTCGCAAAATGGATCAGCCCCTATTAATGGTCTCATTACGTGTTTCGTGCAGATTACACCCCTAGTGAGAACTTCTCTCCTTTGCCTGCATATGTCTACTGAGTGGGGGAGGGGAAGCAAGTCAACCCATAAGCGCTGGACATAGTCATAGTATGTACACAAAGCAAGCGCACGCCTCGCCCAAAATGTAGGGACAACACCTCCAGCTATTCCGTTGGGGGAAATATTTGATCTGCCATCAAGTTTATGGAATCGTCGTTTACTATGGTCTCAATAATTTCCTCCTTGGTCCCGGGCTCGGTGATCTTGCACACGGTATCCACCGTCGCACTCCACAAGTAAAAGGCCCCGTTCGATTCGAAGACAAATTCGGTCTTCGGTGACTTGGCCGTACTGCCAAGGAACGGATTCGGGGACGGCAGCTGGTATTCCTTCGCCATCACTTGGCCGGGGCTGTTATCCCCCCAGTAATTCTGGTAGAACATGAGGGCACGGTCCTGTGTCCATTCTTTGGGAGACTGAAAACCGCGTCAGAGTGAGATGTGACGGGAACAAAGTATGGCATACCATGATGTATGTGGTGGTTTGCGGAAACCGAGGGAGCTGAGCTGGAAAGTGGAGGAAGAGTGCTTGAATTCGGGGGGTTCTGTAGGATATTGACGCGTAATACCCTTTTATACGTGAGGTGACACGATATATCGCCTCTCCGGTAGCAGAACTGCAGCCGGGGGATGACGAACTACTTATAACCGACCTGTTTACAGCGGGGTACTGCGCCGTGTATGAGGCGGTTTCATGACCGTTTGGTATTGTCAAGGATCGGAGGTTGCGGTTGGTTGTTCGGATACTTGATAGCCCGGCGAACACGTAACTCAGTCAGCCAACGCGCCTAACGTAATCTATCACCAAGTTCATAGGATTCAGTTCTACCTATTAGGGTAATCTAGCTAGACCTCGTACAGTTTGGGTAGCTAATCAACTCCCTTGATTGGATTAACCTCCAAGCAACCTCTGAATCCACTTCAGGCACGTGCCCATTAATTGCAAACAATGCAAACCAAGAGTAATGCAATTTGAGTGTCCTTATCACACCATATCCATTGAAATGCTCAATTACTTTAAGCAAATAGCACCAAGGAACCAGCTGATTTAACATCAATTTCAATTTTAAACACTCTTACTTGCCTCTCAGGTTTTCCTATGATCAATCAATATGCTGCCATATAATCTAAAATGCAGGGTACTTATTAAACAAGAACATGTACAATTGACACCTCTGATGATACCAAAATCTCCCAATTTCAATGTCAAAGATTCTCAATTTTTCAGAAAATTCATCAAGTTGCCCTTACTAGAAGAAGTTTGCTTGCAGGCCAAAGCCCAACATCTAGCAAGAGTTGATCCAGACAATAGAAAAACCTTCTCAATAGCTGGCCCTCATGTGTGGCCACCACCTGTGATATTTAAGGACCTACTAGTGGCAGTGGTGGCTGTGGAGGTGTGGCTAGCTATGTGCAGCTGTCTCATATATATATGTGAAGTCCTTGCCAATTTTGCTGCCGCTGCTGCCACGCTCATTGGTCAGTGGCCACTGGGGTGGGTCTCCACACCCCATCAAAAAATTCAGTCAGTCATGGCATTGTGGTCACTTTGCCACTGCATTTACAGTTTAATTAACTTGAGATTTTAATATGTTATTTGTCTGTGCCTCTTATATATCTCTCTAGATTTTGATATTAATTAGACTCAGAGCATATGCATGGTGTTGATTTATTGTATATTTCACTATATCTTCACTGGCTGCAATTATAGTAGTTTACCACTAATTGCTCCCCCAGTCTATATTTTTGCTCTTTAGAGATTTAAATCTTGATATTTCTCTTTCTTTTTTTTCTTTTTCTTCTCTCTACTCTACTCTATACTCTGTTGACTATAATTTTGACTATATTCTTGGCTATGATTGCTTCTCTTTATTTTTTAATGCTTTTTATTTATATCTCTGTATAATTGTTATGGCATAACGCCGCATATTGGCGCATTATGTACATAAAATCCTTATGACCGCTGTAGTGCACGTGACACTGCTGTAGTGCACATGATCTAGTCACATGACTAGTCCGGCAAAACTCCACACCGCAGTCATCACTGGGAAGACCAGTGATTAGTTCACTACAAATACCACTGTACCTATGCACTATGTCTTCTTCACACTTTCCACACTATATATGAGGCTCAGCCTTATAGTTCTAATCACTTGAATCCATGGATTGCTCATTGAAGGTGCATTTTGGTATAACACCTCCCAAGATAACTAGCCAACCTATTACCCAAGCAGCCACTGCTGCAGCCATGAACAACTAAAATGAGCAAAATAAGACCCCCTAATCAGAAAGCCACACTGCAGAACCCCAAAATGGAGAAACACTGCAGGACATTGATAGAGAAATTCAATAGGAACTGATGGAGGAAGAGTACCTCCACAGGCAGCAACAACTACAGGAGATTCAAAACCACAATGTGGCACTCAGAGCCAATATAGACCAAGGAGGATTGGATTATAGAAGTCAAGGAGATGACATTATGTGTAGTGATGATTTCAATCTCCCAGTGTGTAACAGTGCATCTATAGCTTCTGCCTCAGTCACACCCTCTGAATCTCTAAGCTCCAGAGTTGCCCAACCTATGCTGCCTCCACCAAACAACATTCCTGAATATAAGGCATCAGGATTGCCTGAATATAAGATATTTAAAAATTGCCTCTACAATTATTTCCAATAACATGCATATTACTATGATTTAGACAAGAGAAAGATACCCTTGGCTACAGGATTCCTCAGCAGTGGGCTACTGAATGCCTGGACTAGAGAAACTGAGCTACCAAACCATACACATACCTGGGCAAGATTTGAAGCATTTTGCCTGCACTATATCAAGGATCCAAGATTATTACAGTGTAATTCAGCACAACAGTTCCAACATGCTATGCAGTGTGATTATCAATCAGTTACTGATTTTGCCAATTATCTTGAGACATTAGAACACTAACTGGTTGAGCCATATACCAATGCACAGTGGAAAGCACATCTCAACTCCAAGGTGTGTGATAACATATAAGTTGAAGCCCAGTGCAGTGCATCCAAGCCAGAGGCCTATCAGGACTTTGTTATATATCTTAAGGCTGCTGAAGATAGGTGTCACAACCTGTACTCTCTCATTTCATAACCTGTGGTACTAGTTAACTGATCACAAGATACTAGAGCTTACCTGGGACTCCAATACCCAGCATAACCCTGATCCAATATAATGTGCAACAACATATACTTCTTATAAGTATATTGATATGTGTAGTATAGGTATCTGCCTCCAGTCAGGCCAATAAGAATAATAAACAAATAATTCTCTGAAAGGTTAATGAAGAGACAAGTAAGACCAACTGTAGTATATATACTAGAGCTGTTGGTTAAGTGCTAACAAGTCAAACTAGTTAAAGATAACTAATGATTAAAGACTTTTATTGATTGCAAAGAACTATCTAAATATATGAATAAGTGTCCTTTATATAGTTCTTCCTTTCTTATACTTTAATAAGTATATCAGTATTTCCTATACTGATAGTATAATCCTATACTGTTGGTATAACCATATACCAATGCCAAGACCTATACTCAACTGGTCACATGATCAGTCTTGTATATATCTTTATAGATCTGTTTCTCTTCTTTTCTTGTTACCCAATTATTCTGCCTTTTCCCTCCACATCATCATGTAAGGCTCAATGTGGCTTGGTCTGTAATATCACTCCCCCTCCTTCCAGGCTTTTGTCCTTGAAAGTTATAAGGCTGTGATATCCTCTAGTAAGTGATCCTTTTCTGTCTTTCTTTTTCATTTCTTGATCATGCCTTCTCCTTCTCAATGAATGACTAATTATTTGTGGCAGTATAATGAGATTCATCATAACAGTTATACTGTTTCTTCTCCCTGTGAATTTTGTTTCCAAAATTGTCTTGACTGCATCATGGATGCCTGAAATAAGAATTATGCTGAATGTACTCATTGTGGTCAGAAATGTGTCTGTGAATTTCATAGTGAGTGTGAATGGCAGAAGCTAGATGTCAAACACAAGTAGATTGATAAAGAGATTCAGGAAGCCAAAAAGACTTCTGCAAAGATTTTTGCAAAATTAATGCAATTGTGTTGTCAATAAAAGTTTCTTAAGAAACATAGTTCAAAGATGTCTGCTCATAATGCTTTTCTATTGGAGCAGCTGGATGATGAGGATCCTTTAAGCACTGAGGATCTTCATAAGCTGGAGCATCTTGCCAATGAACAAGATGCTGCCCAGCTTGCCACCATGTCAGACAATCCTAGTCTGACTTAGATGATGAATTCTCCTTCCTTCTAGGAGAATCTCAATCTTTCTGCTGGTGATATTCCTTCACCTTGTTGTGACAACCTGTCAAGTGCATGATAGATTCCCAAGTGTTTTCCAAGGTACTGTAACCTTTCCATTTGACAAGATATGATGGTTGTCCATTAATGCATTTATCTTTCAGAATTCATTCCACTTCATATTCTTTGTTGCTTTTAATTTTGATGTTTTCTGCTGTTCAAGCATTTTTTGGCACAGGTTCCAATAGTGATATGTGGAATACTGGGTGTAGGCATTTCATTGATTCTGGTAGCTTTAGTTGATAATTCACAGGTCCCAATTTTTCTTCAATCTTGAATAATCTGATTTTCTGGTGATTGAGTTTTTGACTTGGTTGTTTTGTTTTGATATTTTGTTGTAGCAGGAATACTTTTTCCCTCTTCTTTAAGGTAGATCTGTCCACATGGCCTTTATTGTAATATATTGTGCTTTGTAGATTCATAAAGTTGATATCTTTTGATAATTGTTTGTATAGATTTTTTAATTTTTTCACTGTCTATTCTGCCACTTCAGATATAGAGTTGCTTTTCCATGGTTGTCCATACAACAATGGATGATATCCATAATTGGTATAAAATGGTGATACTTTGGTCATCAAGTGTTCTGCATTATTAAATGCAAACTGTGCCATGGGTAAGAACTTATCCCAATCATCTTGCTCATAACTGATGTAGTGCTGTAAATATTGTTCAATCATTTGATTCATTTATTTGGTTTGGCCATTTGCTTGTGGGTGGTAGGCTGTAGTGAGTTAATGATCAATTCCCATAAGTTTGATAAGTGTTTCCTAAAATTTTGATATAAAGAGCTTGTCTCTGTCCAATGTAATCTTTTGTGGCATTCTATGATTTGTAATAACATGTTTTAAAAATATCTGAGCCATGTCTACTGTGGTCATAGTTCCTTTGGATGGTATCAAGTAAACATATTTGGTCAACCTGTCTGTGATAATCATAATGGAATCATAGTTTTGTGCCAGTGGTAGTTGAGTAATAAAGTCAACTGTTATCCATTCCCAAGGATATGTTAGTGCATTTGGCAATTGCATTTTTCCATAAGATTGATGTCTTGCTGCTTTGTCTCTGATGCAGATTTCACAATTTTTAATATAGTGTCAAATGTTCCTTATAAGGTTCAGGAAATAATAATTTCTTGTAATTTGTTCAGCCATTTTTTCTGTTCTGATGTGTCTGTGTACTAGTAAATCATAGTGTATGCTGATAATTTCCTGTCTCATACTCTTAGATATATAGATAAGATTATACATGAATATGATTCTGTTGTCACTGGTCATTATTTTGTTGTTGTTAATTAATTCTTCAAGCATTTCTTAGATTAATTTATTCTTTTTTATTTCTTCAATAATTTTCTTTTTAAGGACATTGTTTTCAATATGGAATGTTGCTGCTAGGATTTGTTGATTATATTCTATTAATCTATCTTTATTTGATCTTAGTATTGCTGGATTCAGTATTTATTCCTTGATTTTATAATCAGATTATTGGCTAAGCACATCTACTTGCCCATTCTTGTTTCCTCTGCAGTGTATGATCTAAAAGTCATACTGTGATAGTACTTCTGCCCATCTAGCTTGTCTTTATGTCAACTCTTTAGTTGTTGTAAAGAAAGTTAGATTCTTGTGGTCTATTTTCATAAGTATCATATATTATGCTTCTTCTAAGTAAACTCTCCATACTTTAAATGCTATTATGATAGCTAGTAACTCTTTGTTATAGATATTATAGTTTACTTCTACTAGAACTAATTTTTGTGAATGAAAAGCAACTGCTTGTGGCTTTCCATTAGTTTCTTATTGTATTATTCTTATTCCAATAGCATAATCTGATACATCTATTTTGATTATTATTTCTTTTTCTAGATTAAACTGCATAAGAATTAGTACAGTAGTAATCTTTTCTTTTGCTTACTGAAAAGCTTCTTCTTATTTTATTCTCTAGTGGAATTCTTTTTTCTTTTTTATTATTTTAAATAGTAGTGTCATTGTTTTCAAATAATCTTTTATAAATTGTCAATAATAGTTCACAAGTCCTGCAAATTGTTAAACTTTCTTGATGCTTTTTAGTATAGGCCAATTAAGTATTACCTTAACCTTGCTTTTTTCCATTTCAATTCCTTTTGTTGTAATCCAATGTCCCAAGAATTCAGTTTTTTGAACATGGAATTCACATTTTTTCAGTTTCAATTATAAACTAGCCTTTTCTAGTTTCTTTAATACAGCTCTGACATATTGGATGTGTTCTTTATAGTTGTCCAAGAATATCAAGATATTATCAAGATAAGCAATGACAAAGATATCTAGATGCTCTCCAAGTGCCTCATTGATGTATTATTAAAATGATGCTGGTGTGTTGGTAAGCCTAAATGGCATAATCAAATATTCATAATGTCCATATTTCATTTGAAAGGCCATTTTCCATTCTTTATCTTTATTGATTTGTAGTCAATAATATGCATCTATAATATTGAGCTTCATAAACTATTTTGCTCCTCTGATTCAATCTTGCATTTCATCAATTCATGGTAATGGATGTTGATCTTTAATTGTAATCACATTGAGTGGTTGATAATCCATACATAATCATAGTCCACCATCCTTCTTTAGTACAAATAGGACTCCATGTCCTGCTGGTGATTTTGATGGTCTGATTATTCCTTTTCATAATTGTTTATTAATATATTCTTTCAATACTTTTGACTCTTTTTCTGACATAGCATATATCTTTTTGCACATTGGTTCCTTCCCTTCTATTAGGGGTATTTTGTGGTTATGTGGTCCATAATTTGGTAGTTTAATTTGTTCTGGCTGTTTGAACAAGTGTTGAAACTCTTCATACTCCACTGGTATGGTCAATTATTCTGTTGCTGCTAGATCCTTATGATCCACTAGCTCCCATGAGTCTAGGTCATGATCTGCCAATCCATTTTGTGAATGATACCCCTTACTATATAGGCTCTTGGGTATATCTTTGATGGTCAAGTACATTTGGTACTTTTTATCAGTGTTGGGTGCCCATCCTGCTAATTCTGCTAGCCAATGTTGTTCTGAGGCCCTGGTGGCTGCCAATATAATATTCATTGCTGTATTGCTTGTCTCATGGTGCTTTAGATCATATCTAGTATAGTCTCTTCTAGACTTTCTCTTCAATCCACCTCTAGATTGCTTTATGTATTTTTCAGTTTGTTTGTCTGCAAATTGTGGAAAGGTATCAAGCTCCTGCCTTGACCCTGTTGTTTATTGTTATGGGTATTCACATTTATTAAATATTATTTCTCCAGTTTTCCAATTAATCATTGGATTGTGATTCCTGAGCCATGGAATCCCCAATACCACATCATATTGTCCTAGTGGTGTCACATTGAAACTGATGCTTTCTAGGTGACCCATCACAGCCATAGGGACAAATCCCAATTCATCCATTAGGTGACCTCCCAAGTCTTCACTGTTCAGACCTGAAATAGGCTCTGGCATGGCCTTCTTGATTCCTAGAATCCTCAATCACTTCTTGAAGGTTGGATTCATATAATTTCCAGTGGCACCTGAATCAATCATCACTTTGGCTGGTTGACTCAGTACCTTTCCTTCAAGCTTCAAATGATATCCTTGCTGCATTGTAGATATGTTTGCTGTCTAGTTAGGCTTTTAGCCTTGCAGTTTTAGATAATAGTATTTGTCATGCACTAAACAATTATCTTTGTAACAGGCTGTCCAATGTATATTGTTATGATGAGGGTGTTATCAATATCCTCTGCATGAGCACTTTGGATTCCAATATGGATACATTTCATTGAAACACTTTGGCTTCATCAGAAAGTATTGTGCCATGAGTTTCTGGTTATAGTGACTTTTGCAGTTTTGATAGTGACAGGCTATCCAAGGTAGTTCTGAATGCAATGTTCCTTGTTGATAGTATTCATTCCCTGGCATGTCTTTCACCATACCATGTAATGCCTTATGGTATTCTTCATTATTGTTTCCACAAGTAGGACATTCAATGAAGTGTTTACAGTGTTGGAGGTGTTGCTCCCAGGTTTCATTCATTCATTCCCAACATTCCAAATTCCAATGTGGGCAATATTGTTCAAATTCATGACATATTTTCTTAAATCCTATAGAAAACCTCTTAGGGTTATCCTTAATCAAAAGTATTATATTATCAATAAAGTATGCTGCAATATCTTCTTTTGTTTTGTTATCTTGTTTTCATTGTTCACTGTAGTCCCTGGACCATAGACTAGCATTCAATAGTGGACTATACATACCAGACCTCATGTAGTCTTCATTTTCTTTTTCTTTTGCCAGATTTTCATTTAATTGTTCACTTTCTTCTGAGGGAGTTTCATACTGAGGTGTTTCAGGTAGCTCATGGGGTACCTCCATGTTGGGATCATAGCCTTCCCACTAAGTTTCAAATTCTTCATCAAGAGAATCAAAAACCTTATGATCTTTGTCATGTTGGTTGCTGGGTGATCTCTCAAGATCAGGCTCACTGATGGCTTTATTATCAGACCCATCCATTCTTGTGTGGGCTTTGTCACATCCACAGTTGGATCCTGTTGTCCATTCCATGGGCCAATAGTCTTCTTCACTGGAAGTTGCTATTTCATTGATTTCTTCATTGGAAAGTGTCAATTCTTTTTTCATTAGCTTTCTTAGCTGATTAGCACTCATTTTTGCTCTAATTTGTCTGTAGGATTCTTCCAGATCCACATGCTCCTTTTGAGCCATGTGCCAGGCATCATCATCATTGGTAGCTCACAGCTCTGGCATCACAGTTCCTGTGGTATTGTATGCTCCTCTTTCTTGAGTAGTGTTCATTGTTTTTCATCAATTATTTCATTGCAGTGGACCAGCAGCACATTGCTGTCCACAATCCCTTGACATGTGTCCCAGTCTACCACATTCAAAGCATAATTTCTTATTTCATCTTTGTTCTCTTTCTCTTTCAGAGACAAAGAATTTTCATTTCTATTGCATTGTGTCTAACTCCATTGGTTGAGGACCATAGGGATCTTTGTACCCTTGGTTTCAGGGCTGAGCTGGGCATCTATCATTTACTTGATAATGGTTAGTCCTTGGATTTCCTCTAAAGGTGTTCCAGGATCTTCCTTTGTCTTGTCATCATGAGTGTAGGTCATATAGTATATTATTGATCCTAACCACTTATGAAAACAACTCATTGAGTAAATTTGATTACTCCATCCAAATGAGCTTCTCTTGGATTTCTGGCTTCAGGATTTCTTCAAATTTGGCAATATAAGCATTGTCATCCCAATCCAGATGAGATATAATTTGTTGAAATTCAGATACCAGCCTTGATACTGATCTGGTCTGTCAAAGTTGCCATAATTTTTGTTCAGCATTGTGTGTAGCATCAATGTCTCCAAAAGTTCCTTTAAGCTGTTTCTTGAATTCCATGTAGCTTGCAAAGATAACTTGAGTGTTATCATCCTGTCAATCTGGTTGGTTCTCTTAGAAATCTTGCAGTATTGGTTCAAACCAGTCAAAAGCTGGTCCAGTCAAATAAGTTGATGCAAGAAGGACCTTGTCATTTTCCTTAGTGATCCTTTCTTGGTTAATGTGTAGATATAAATCCAATTGTGTCACAAAAGCTTGTAGCTTATTTTGTGTACCATTGAATGGTTCTGGAGGTCAAACCTTGATCAATCATGTCAACTGCTGTCCTCACAATGTAATGAGTTCTTCCTAAAGTTGCTCCACCATATCCTGCAACTCTTGGTTGTTGGCTGTGCAAGCTGCTGCCATAATAAATAGTTTTAAGTCAAAATGTATCTTGTAACCAACTCATGTTGACTGGCAATCAATGTGTCACAACCTGTACTCTCTCATTTTATAACCTGTGGTACTAGTTAACTGATCACAAGATACTAGAGCTTACCTGGGACTCCAATACCCAGCATAACCCTGATCCAATATAATGTGCAACAACATATACTTCTCATAAGTATATTAATATGTATAGTATGGGTATCTGCCTCCAGTCAGGCCAATAAGAATAATAAACAAGTAATCCTCTGAAAGGTTAATAAAGAGACAAGTAAGGCCAACTGTGGTACATATACCAGAGCTGTTGGTTAAGTGCTAACAAGTTAAACTAGTCAAAGATAATCAATGGTTAAAGACTTTTATTGATTGCAAAGAACTATCTAAATACATGAATAAGCATTCTTTATATAGTTCTTCCTTTCTTATACTTCAATAAGTATATCAGTATTTCCTATACCAATAGTATAACCCTATACTGTTGGTATAACCATATACCAATGCCAAGACCTATACTCAACTGGTCACATGATCAGTCTTGCATATATCTTTGTAGATCTGTTTCCCTTCTTTTCTTGTTACCCAATTGTTCTGCCTTTTCCCTCCACATCATCACATGAGGCTCAATGTGGCCTGGTCTGTAACAATAGGGTGCCTGGCAGACAGTCTTATTTATCATCCTTGAGAAAGTCAAGGCCAAATGATTGACACTCTGCACCTGTAGCAAAAGAAAACTCTCAGAAACAAAAACAAAGCCTACAGCCACAGTCAAACATGCCAAATCTATGCACTAAAGTATCTTGCTATAATTGTAATAAACCTGGCCACATTGCACCTTATTACAAGAGCATACCACAGAAGCAGAATCCAAATTTTATCAACCAGTCAAAAAACTAGAACCCACAGTGCTGAGTGCTGCTACAGTACTGGGGATTCATTCTGCTTAGCAGCAAAATGATAACTAAAAACACATTGCATTCTTTATCTAGATTAAGACACTACATGGTCTTGAACCAGCTTGCTGTCTATTAGATAGTGATGCTGAGGTAAACTTTATTCAATAAAAATGGACAAAACAACATCTTCCTGATATTGACAGCTCAGTGCACCATGTCAAAGCCATCAATGACACAACTGTCAAATCATATGGCAGTAGAGAACTCTAGCTCCAGATTGCTAATGCTACTAGCACACTGCATGCCTACATGGAGCAGGTAGAGTCAGTAGACATGATTAAATATGACTTCATTCTAGGCTTCCCATGGCTGGAAAGAGTTGATCCTGATGTGCAATGGTCAACTTGCCTATGATACTATTGAGAAGATTCAACTAGTCAAAGGAACTATGACTTCTCTGATGCTGAATTCATTTCTCCAGTGACATGCACCAGCCTAGTGCTAAATGGAGAATCTATTTGTGTTATGCATTTCTGCATAGCACCCAGTGAGGAAATAAGCCTTGGAGGTGTAGCAGCTAGTGTGACACTGGATTCCATACCTATGGAATATACAGACCTTGCTGAAGTATTCTCTGAAGAAGAGGCCAGCATACTAGCACTGCACTGTGATCATGACCATGCCATTGAGCTGCAGCTGGGTTCCAAGCCCCCACTGCAGCCTATTTACCCATTATCTCCAAAAGAATTGCATATTCTTTGTGAATACATACAAACTGCTACACAAAAGGGTGTTACAGAACAAAGCCACACCACTTCATGTGATAAGGCAGGATGAGAAGACAAGAATTATTGGGTTACAAAGAAAAAGAAAAGAGATAGATCTACAAGAGATATATGCAAGACAGGTCATGTGATCTCTATCATAGGGTATACTAGAAAGGATATATAGATGATATATGTTTTGACCACTGATATACCTTGGAAGATAGATATATAGTAGAAGAAGAAAGAACTATATAAGAACACTCATTTATATACTTAGATAGTTCTTTGTAATCAATAAAAGTCTTTAATCATTGATTATCTTTGACTAGTTCAACTCATTAGCACTTAACCAACAGCTCTGGTATATATACCATAGTTGGTCTTACTTGTCTCTTCATTAATCTTTTAGAGGATTATTTATTTATTATTCTTATTAGCCTGACTAGGGGCAGATACCCATACTATATATTTTAGTATATTTACAAGAAATATACATTGTCATTTATATTATATTAGATTAGGGTTACACTGGGTATAGGAGTCTCAGATAAGTTCTAGTATCTCATAATTAGTTAACTAGCACAGCAGGTTATAAGACAAGAGAGTATAGATTATGATATATTAATTGCCAGTCAACACAAGTCAGTTACAAGATATATTTTGACTTAAAACTTATTCATTATAGCAAACACTTATACACCTACTAACCAAGAGTTGCAGGGCATGATAGAGCAACTTTAGAAAGAACTTATAATATTGCAAGAATAATAGTCAGTATAATTAATCAAGATTCAACCACTGGAATCATTCAATGGCACATGAAACAAGCTACAAGCTTTTATCACACAACTGGACTTGTATCTATAGCTTAATAGAGAAAGAATTGCCTTAGACAATAACAAGGTTCTCTTTGCCTTAACTTACTTGTCTAGTCCAGCATTTAACTGATTTGAACTAATTCTACAAGATTATCAAGATAATCCTTAATCAGATCAACAAGACAATAATACTCAAGCCATCTTCATGGACTATACAGAATTTAAAAAATAACTTAAAGAAATATTTAGAGATATCAACACCACATGCAATGTGGAAAGGAAACTATAGTAACTTTAATAAACTAGATTAGCTTTAAAGCTGGTATCTAAGTTTTAATAAATCATATCTTATCTAGAGTGGGATGACAATACTTACATTGCCAAATTTAAAGAAATCCTAAAGCTAGAAATCTAAGAGAAGCTTATCTAGATGGAGCAACCAACTTTGCTCAATGAGCTATTTTTATGAGTAGTTAGAATCAATAATATGTTGTATGATCTACACTTATAATAATAAGAGAAAGAAAGATCCTAGAATATCTTTAGAGAAAATCTAAGGACCAACCACTACTAAGCAAATAACAGACACCCAGCTTAACCCTAAAATCAAGAATATGAAGATCTCTATAGTCCTTAACCAATGGAGTTGGATGCAACACAATAAAAATAAAAATCCTTTATCTCTAAGAAAGAAAGAGAACAAAGATAAAACAAGAAATTATGCTTTGAATATGGCAGACTAGAATATATATTAAAGGATTATAGACAGTAACATGCTGCTGGTCCACTACAATAAAATAATCAATAAAAAATAATAAATGCTACCCAAGAAAGAGAAGCATATAATACCACAGGAATTGTGATACTGGAGCTGCAAGCTACTGATAATAATAATACCTGGCACATGACTCAAGAGAAGTATATAGATCTAGAAGAATTCTATAGATAGATTAGAGCAAAAACAAGTGCTAACCAGCTAAGGAAGCTGATGAAGAAAAAATTAACACTTTTTAATAAAGAAATTAAAGAAATAGTATCTTCCAGTAAAGAAGATTATTGGCCCATGGAATAAACAATAAGATCTAACTATAGATACAATAAAGTCTATACAAGGATAGATAGATCCAACAATAAAGTTATCAACAAGCCTGATCTTGAAAGATCACCTGGCAACCAATATAACAAAGATTATAAAGTTTTTAATCCTCTTGATAAAGAATTTGGAACTCAGTGGGAAGATCATGATCCTAATATAGAGATATCCCATGAGCTATCTGAAACACCTCAGTATAAAACTCTCTCAGAAGAAAATAAATAATTGAATGAAAATCTGGTAGAAGAAAAAGAAAATAAAGACTGCATAAGATCCAGCATGTATAGTCTACTATTAAATACTAGTCTATAATCTAAAGACTACAGCAAACAACAAAAATAAGATGATGAATGAAAGAAGATATTATAGCATACTTTATTAATAATATAATACTTTCAATTAAGAATAACCCTAAAAGATTTTCCATGGGATTTAAGAAGATATATCATGATTTTGGTCAATATTGTCTATATTAGAACTTAAGATGTTGGGAATAAATAAATAAAATCTAGGAGAAACACCTCCAGCACTGCAAATATCTTATTAAATGTCCTACTTATAGAAACAATAACAAAGAATATTATAAGACATTATATAGTATAGTGAAACATATACTAGAAAGCAAATACTATCAACAAGGAGTATTACACTCAGAGCTACCTTGGATAGCCTGTCACCATCAAAACTATAGAAGCCACTATAACCAGAAATTCATGGCACAATATTTTCTAATAAAACCAGAGTGTTTTAATGAAATGTGTCCATGCTGGGATCTAAAGTATTTATATAGAGAATACTGAGAACATCCTTGACACAAAAGTCAACATTGGATAGGATGCTATAATAATAGATATTAGATATATAATAAATACTATTATCCAAAACTACAAGGCCAAAAATCTAATTAGACAGTAAATATATTTACAACACAGTGAGAATATTACTTAAAGCTCAAAGAAAAAGTGCTAAGTTAATTAGCTAAAGTGATGATTGATTTAGATGCCACTGGAAATTATATAAATCCAATCTTCAAGAAGCAATTAAAGATTCTAGGAATCAAGAAGACCATATCAGAGCCTATTTTAGATCTAAATAGTGAAAACTTGGGAGGTTATCTAATAGACAAATTGGGATTTGTTCCTATGGCTGTGATAGATCACTTAGAAAGTATTAATTTCAACATAACATCACTAGAACAATATAATATAGTATTGAGGATTCCATGACTCAGGAATCACAATCTAATAATAAATTAGAAAACTAGAGAAATAACATTTAATAAATGTGAATATCTACAATAACAAACAGCAGGATCAAGGTGGGAGCTTGATATCTTTCTATGATTTATAGACAAATGAACTGGGAAATATGTGAAGCAATCTAGAAGTAGATTAAAGAGAAAGTCTAAGAAAGATTATACCAGATGCAATCTAAAGTGCCACAAGATAAGCAATACAGCAATAAATATTATATTAGCAGCCATCAGGGCCTTAGAATAATATTGGCTAGTAGAATTAGTAGGATAGGTATCTAACACTAATGAAAAGTACTAGATATACTTGACCATTGAAGATATATCCAAGAGTCTATATAGTAAGGGATATTATTTATAAAATAGATTAGTAGATCATGATCTAGACTTATAGAAGCTAGTGGATTATAAGAATCTAGCAGTAACAGAACAATCAACTATACTAGCAGAGTATGAAGAGTTTTGGCACTTGTTCAAACAGCCAGAATAAATTAAACTACTAGAATATAGACTGCATGACCATAAAATATCTCTAATAGAAGAGAAGAAACCAGCATGCAAAAAGATATATACTATATTAGAAAAAGAGTTAAAAGCACTAAAAGAATATATTAATAAATAACTATAAAAAGAGATAATCAGACCATCAAAGTCACTGGTAGGACATGAAGTCCTATTTGTATTAAAGAAAGACAGTGGATTATAACTATATATAGATTATCAGCCACTCAATACAATTACAATTAAGAATCAATATCTATTACTATAAATTAATAAGATGCAAGATTGAATTAGAGGAGTAAAATAGTTTACAAAAAATGATATTATAGATGCATATTATCAACTATAAATCAATGAAGATAAAGAATAGAAAATAGTCTTTTGTATAAAATATGGACACTATAAATACTTAATTATGCTATTTAGGCTTACCAATGCACCAGTATCTTTTCAATAATATATCAATAAGATACTTAGAGAGCATCTAGATATCTTTATCATTATCTATCTTAATAATATCTTAATCTTCTTAGATAACTATAAAGAATATATCTAATACATTAGAGCAGTATTAAAGAAACTAAAAAACACTAGTTTACAATTGAAACTAAAAAAATATAAATTCTATATTCAAGAAACCAAGTTCTTAGGACATTAGATTATAACAAAAGAAATTAAAATAGAAAAAAGCAAGATTAAGGCAATACTTAATTGACCTATATTAAAAAGCATCAAGAAAGTTTAATAATTTGCAGGACTTGTAAACTGTTATTAACAATTTATAAAAGATTATTTAAAAACAATGATATCACTATTTAAAATGATAAAAAAGAGAAAAGAGTTCTATTAAAGAGTAAAATAGAAAAATATCTTTTAACAAGTAAAAGAAAAAATTACTACTGTATCAGTTCTTATGCAGTTCAATCTAGAAAAAGAAATAATAATTAAAATAGATATATCAGACTATGCTATTAGAATAAGAATAATATAACAAGAAACTAATAGAAAGCCACAAGTGATTGCTTTTCACTTACAAAAACTAGTTCTAGTAGAAGTAAACTACAATATCTATAACAAGAAATTGCTAGCTATTATAGTAGTATTTAAAGTATAAAAAGTTTATCTAGAAGAAGTATAATATATAGTACTTATAAAGATAGATTACAAGAATCTAACTTTCTTTACAATAACTAAAGAGTTAATATAAAGACAAGCTAGATGGGCAGAAGTACTATCACAGTATGACTTTTAGATTATATACTACAAAGAAAACAAAAATAGATAAATAGATATACTTAGTCAACAATCTAATTATAAAATCAAAGAATAAACATTGAATCCAGTAATATTAAGATTAAATAAAGATAGATCTATAGAATACAAT
Source organism: Aspergillus sp. MA 6038 (assembly GCA_003004525.2). Lineage (NCBI taxonomy): Eukaryota > Fungi > Ascomycota > Eurotiomycetes > Eurotiales > Aspergillaceae > Aspergillus > Aspergillus sp. MA 6038. The sequence continues at coordinate 27,158 of PQME02000192.1, read as the reverse complement.
CAATGAATACTAGCAGCAATATTTTATATTAAAGATAATACTCTTAAAAAGAAAATTATTAAAGAAATAAAAAAGAATAAATTGATTCAAGAAATACTTAAAAAATTAATTAATAATAATAAAATAACAACTAGCAACAATAGAATTATTTTTATATATAATCTTATCTATATATCTAAGAGTATAAGACAAGAAATTATCAGCATATACCATAATTCATTAATATATAAATATATTAGAACAGAAAAAACAACTGAACAAATTATAAGAAATTATTATTTCCCAAATCTTATAAAGAACATTTAACACTATATTAAAAATTATGAAATCTACATCAGAGATAAAGCAGCAAAGCATTAATCTTATAGAAAAATACAATCACCAGATACATCAATATATTCTTAGAAATAGATAATAATTAATTTTATTACTCAACTATCACCAGCACAAAACTACAATTCAATTACTATATAGAATGAACCTTTGGGTGCCGACGACGCCTAAAACGGCAGCTCATGAGGCCGTTTCTGGCGTCGTTGGCACCAGGAACTTCGCCTAAACGGGTAAGGCGCTCATGCCGCTTTAGACTGGCGACGGTGCGGCATCGGACGCGTATCGGTATTACTGTTTTTTTACCCTCAGCCAGCAGGCTCTGCCCCACCTAGGATCCCTGCCTTGCTGAGCCCACATCCTCAGCACGACCCACTGAGGATGGTAACTGGAGGGTGGAGTCCAAGTCATGAGGGAGGCAAGGGCCCTTGCCCTTGACATTACCGAAAGAGGTTCTTTTGCCTTACAGCGCAGAGAACGAGGCAAAGGAAAAAAGATAAATAGTGCCATGAACCGCTGCTTTCCTTCCGCTACCATGACCGCATCCTATCCATCCCACATATCCCTTTAACGGCTCTCTTTACACGATGGCATACTTGGGACTTCCTCGGAGAAAGTATGCACGGCAGGAGGACAACGGAGCGCGAAAATCCTACCTCTACTACACCAAACGTCGAAAACAACACCTCGAAAATGGACAAACATTGCCGCAATATGCATCCAACACGAACATATCAGCAGCTTCAGTGAGAGGGAAGTGGAATCGGTCAGTGTTTCCCCCATGATAGACCTGCTTTTCTGTTTAAGGTCGCTGATTCTCACCATTGCCAGGTTCTGCTCCCAAGCTGGCCTGGATCCGGATATTCTGCTTGAGAACCTGACCGCGGCAGATGTTAAGTCCTGGTTTGATTGGATTGAGAAGAACTTCAAGGGCTCTATTAAAGCTCACAGCGCACTTGCCAACTACTGGAGGACCTTGAAGAGACTTTACTTTATGCAAAACCGCCATGAAATGGAGACCAGAATGCAGGGAGATTGCCTCAACGTGAGTGATTCATTCTTGGATGAGGCTGCTTCTACTCTTTGCTAATGTAGGAAGCAGTACATGAATGTTGTGAGCAAGCGGATGGGCTTGCGTAGGCATCCACTTCCCAAGCCGACGCAGCCTCAGATGATCTCTTGCATTTTCTCATTACACACATGGTCCACTGCAATTCCGTGTTCGCCGATGAGAAGCAGCGACTCTATGTACTTGCAGGACTCAATTTGTCGAGTGTTTCCGCTTGTCGGGCAGTGTCGTTATTTGATACAAGACATCCTGTTAACTTCCAAGCAGATGGTCGTCCGCTCCAGCACTCTGAAGTGGAGCGACGCAATGATAGTATAGAGTCTCAGAATTTACCTGATAACCCCAGGAACCAAGAAGCCGCGGGTGATTCCAGTTACAAGACAGGTATAGAAAGTTATCTAAGTGAACCAGAAGAAGCTGACTTGGATGATCCTTCATACAATGGATTTGGTTCAGAGACAGAGAGCAACACTGACTGCGATTCAGACACTTCCAGCATCACAAATGATGGGTATCTTGAGGGTGATGAGGAGACTTGCACCATACTTTGGAGGCACATTGAATTCTATATTGTCCGCAATCCGCTACCTAACAGTCGCAACATACTAGCCGCCATTGTGACTCTTCTCCACACAAAAGGGGAGGACCAGAAGCCAAGGATGTAAGTCAAGTCTTTCTGAAGAGTTGCCTGTCGGCTGTTTACTCACAAATGCAGCAAGAGATTTGTGGTCAAACATGAAGATAATCCAATATTTGACTTACTGTCCCAACTGTTGTCATTGGCAATTGACGACGGCATCTTCATTGCGACGATCAAAGACAAGGCGGACATCTACACCATGCCGATCCCATCACACCGCAGAGGCATTCAGATGAAAATCAAGAAAGAGAAGTTGGATATTCCAATATTCTGTGAACCTGAACACACTGCAGAAGGTTACCGAACATCTGACACCCAGCCACTGAAGTCGCGGACGTGGAGTCGCATTATCAAACGAATTGGGATCCAGGCCGGCCAGGCACAGAACCTGACTCAAAAGGTACTCCGCCGTGGCGCAATCAATGCAATCAACAGTAAGATTCCCACCATATAGACCTTGGACTCTGACTCATCACACTGTGAATAGACAGAGCACCGTCGTCAGTTCGTGATCAGGTTGCAGACCATGAGTCAAATGCCGTCAAATATTACCTTAACGAAGTTGTCGACTTTGATACCGCAGCAGCGTTTCATAAAAGACCGTCAAATGAGATCGTGCAGAGAGAGCTGCGGTCGGCAACACTTCTGGCAGACAGTACTGCCCCTATCAGCCTGACAGACGCGCAGTCCCAGAAGATTTCCAATGATCCTGAAGTTCGCCGCCTCAGGAAGGCTTGTCGAGATTTGACGTCAAAAATTCATGGAATGGGATATAGAGCCATTAAGGACGCGGCCGGGACAGAAATAGGAGAACAGAAGAGGCGAGCAAATGCAGAGCTGAGCAGCATGCTCACCAGCTTGTGAGACAAGGCCAAAGAAAGGAACTGGAAGAGGCATTTTAGGAATACCGACACTGCGATTTTCAATCAACAGTATGACGAGAGTGCTGGCCCGGAGAGAAGCGAGTGTTGGAGTCAATTGCCTCGTCATTACCAGATTCCTGAACGGGCAGAGCTAGTCCACCTCCTGTGCTACTCCGCAATCGCCAAAACGACAGAAGAAGCCCACCATCGTCGACTAGCATATATTCGCCTTATGGTCCGCTGGCAGGGTCGAAAGGAAAGCCCACGTCGAGGGAGGCAGGCAGTGATCACGATGCAACATCTGCCAGCTCCAAAGCCACCCAGAACTGAAATTATTACTGAGAGATATGACCCTTTGAGATACGACCGTTTGCAATGCCCGTTTTGCCTCTCAGACACATGTCTACCTCTGCCTGACCGGGAAAAGCGGAAGAGCAAGATCAATAAGCTATGGGATCACGTAGAGAACATTCACCAGCAGGAACTTGCAGCATTTGACACTGGCAATCGCCGTTGTGGGATATGTGGCATACGGAACATTGATTTTATACCTTCCAATGTGTCGTGTTTCAAAAATCATACCCAGACAGTCCATGGGATCAGGCTACGTCCGTGATGTGTTTCTCTTCCGGCTTCTACCCAATTCAGGACCAATTAACTGGTTAAGAAGTTCCGCCGGTCAGGAACCACGCATTTCCCCATCCTCGTTGGCGATGATGGACATTTATCTGGGTTACTGGACTGGGAATCGACAGGCTGGTATCCAGTATACTGGGAATTTACTATATACCCTCAGTAAGACGATATTCGCACTTATACGATACAATCCTAGGTGAAAGTGGAGTATTGACTAACCGGGGCCGCACTGTACATACATACGTTGTGAAGCGGGTAGCTCAGGTTAGGGGGATTGAGATTCGATAATCCGGACTGTACGAGGCTAACTATATGGATAAGAACTGAATTACGCGAGAAGATGATATAGATAAACTATGTCCACAGAAAGATTATAGAAGGGGGTATTACTTTAGGAACTGAAAGGGACAAGAGGCTGCAGAATAGCTGCTAGCCTCGGATTCATGCAATATGGTCTGTCATAGCTCTAGTCCTCGATATGGACAATAAACTTGATTTAATAATAATGATAATAATAATAAATTATATCCACCATGACAATAGAATGAGTGCTTGCTAAAACTACTCTAGGAGCGTTTCGTCACCGTGTGATGAAATCCCTCCGGAGTTTGTGATGAAGATCGGGTAAATGTCGGCCCGATCTAGCGAGCTCCGAAGAGGTTTCATCACACAGCGATGAAACGCTCTTAGTTAGTTCTAGTAAGCACTCTGCGATAACTTCAATACTATGTATATTCTCTACTGCGCGATACTATCGTTATACATCTCGGCTGCCACATAGACCTCGTACGGCTATCCGGAGAATCGGCACCGCTGCCCCGAAGCTTCCCCGTTTCAGTTTGCTAGATCGGTCCGATATTCATCCGATATTTATCACTACTTTCATCACGCAGATTCATGGTCGGTTATCACACGCCTGCTGTTGCACCATGAATGCATGGGCTGTGTGTTGCTGTTTTCTCTTCGCCTCAACCCTGACCTGGCGTGACTTTCTCGAACCCTCCCGACCATCGCCATTCTTGCAGTGATCATCCTCTTTGAAATACCCACATGATGTGGCCTGTTGCTTCCACTCACGCACCTCGCATTTCCGGTTTTCGATGTGAGATTCCCACCTCTCTACATTTTCCTGCCTAGATCAGGGCTAAAAAGAAGAAAGGCTATTGCTCTTTCTGTCCTTTTGTCTATTTTTCTTCACAAATGAAAGGGGGGCGTTGGCAAAAGACCTACCCGTCACAATCGAACTTTGTGGACATTATATGGACCAGGATCCCTTTGAATCAGAGAGGAACTAGGAAACTGAGATATGACTTCCCAAGCCAAAGGCAAGCACCTCCCGGCGCTTGCACCTGACCCACGAGGTCATCCGAAGCAACCTTCATCAATGCGTCTCGTCCCAGGGCCATGAAAAAACTTGGTGGCTTGTTTGCCGTGCAAGCAAATAAAAAAAAAAAAAAAGTGATTTATTGTCATATCAGAAGAGTTTCTTTGGCAGACAATACCCATTTCAAGCATCTGATCAAGGGCTGGAGGACAAAATGACCACAAAAGGTCCCTCCCCCAAATGTCAATTATGGAACCAAGAGCAAGTAGCTAACTTCTTTGCCCTTGCAGTGTAGTGGACATCCAGCTCCATGTAAAGCATGCCGAAATACTGATACAGAAGCTGATTGTGTTTTCGATCCAACTCTTGATCTTCGCCGCAAAGTTGCCCAGAGGCGCATGATTGATAAACAGGAGTATTATCAGAACATGCTGTCTTCTCTGCTGGACAAACTTCGCTCATTGGATGATCAATCAACTTGTCAATTTCATACGCAGCAATGCGTCAATGGGTCATATTGTCACCATCCTGGTAGATACATCAATCAGTCTCAATGACTTTAGTTCAATAAACCTGGACAACAACCAGAGCGTGGAAAGTGCCATTCAGAGTTTACTTCCACCATCGGCTTCATGCTCGACCAATACATGTTCACGGATAACACTCGAGAGTCTTGTTGATATACCCTTGTTCCAAGTACCCGCGAAACCTTGGACTAATGTCACTGATGATGACAATCTTGTCTCCCACCTGGTATCTCTATACTTTACATGGGATCATCCGTGCTGGCAGCTGGTGGATCAGAAAGTCTTTCTGTTGCATATGAAAACGGGTGACCTGGGGTCACAATATTGCACACCATTCCTGGTAAATAGTATCTTAGCCATGGCCAACGTATGTCATCAATGCCGCTCCACCTAGACTTTGGTACTGACAAATGGCAGGTGTATTCCGATGCCTCAGATGTTTTGGCTATTCCTGGAAATGTAGGTTATTGCGGATTGCACTTTTATATCAAAGCCAACAGGCTTTGGAGAGCCGAAGAAGGTACAATCAACTTGGCCAACATCCAGGGCTTGGCTATCATGTGTCATGTGTGAGTGGCCCTGAGCACCGTCTTCTAAAGGTTGCAGCTAACTCGATGATAGGTTGAAATGCCAGGGAAAGAATGGAGCTAGCTGGCTGATGCTGAGACAAGCTGTACAGCTCGCGCAGGATTTCGGAATGTTTCAAGGCCCAAGGCTGCACGCGAACTGGAAGGAAATGGATGCTGACATGCAGCGCATTTGTGCAATCACTGCTTGGGGGATCTTCATCATGAATTTGTAAGAGGCCTTCCGCAAATCTGCGCGAACAGCGACTCATTCTGATCAGGGACTTGTCCATGGAACTACACAAGGACGCGAATCTCGAGCCCCCAATGTGCCGGCCTCACACGTTAGGTGACCTTAATGATGATATTTCATGGATCCCTTATCCTCGCTCGAACCAAATCGAATATGCCAACAAGCCGGGGCTTCTTCATCATGTTGCGACAGAACTCTTCAATCTGACAGAGGTTACTGCGGCTATCCAACAGCTGTTTTTTATGAATGCCTGCCACATGGACATCAATGATCTCTGGACAAGGACTAATGAGATATTCTCCCGTCTACAGCAATGGCGTCAAAACATGCCAGATATTTTGAAGACCGACAATTATCCTGTCCCGCAAGTACTGTTCCTTCAGTAAGCGCTTCCGACCACCCCCGAGGTTCATAGGGTCATGCTAACCCGCGTAGTCTCAAATATAACAAGGTGGTATTGTCATTGTTCAATGCCTTTCTGGGGCACAGGGGCCCGGATAGCCCATCACATCCAGCTTGTTTTGAACAAATCAGATTAGTTCGCCTTCAATTGGCCAAGGACATCGCCCGATGTTTCCGCATCCTGCGATTATCCTATAAATATAAGCGAATACCCAGCCATATGCTCGAGGCGGCGGGCGCTGGTCTTGTACTGATGGGTGACTTGACAAACGAGGAATCCAGGAACGCGTTTCTTGAACTTTGCCGGGTTGTAGTGGTGTTCGGCAAGCGATTGAAACAGGCCAAGTACATGATTGCAAATTTTAACTCGGTTGCACATCAATCGGGAATCATCTTACCGCCAAAAGCAGTGTTGATTCTTGAATCAGGGTGATGACCCCTGTTGCATGCGCGCAAGAAGTTCGATTGTTGCCTTTTTTTTTTTTTTTCTTCTTCTTCTTGGAAATACCCCTAGTTCTAGCAATCACATATCGATTCTTGGGCAATGAAGGAACGGACAGAGGCAGGCACATCAATGCGTCAATATGTCGATACGTCAATACTGTCTGGATTACATTAGCAAGGTTAGTACCATTGACTGGATGGGACCTGTTGGGGGAGTCCAAGGAGTTGGTTGATTATCATGTTGATATGCTTGGAAGGGTATGTAACCAGTTAATACTTACATTTACGTGGCCAGGACGTTACTGTGCTTAAATTGATTCTCGTGCTAGGTTTCAGGGCCACAAGAGCCTGCAGCTGACTGTCTCTGGGTTGTTGCCAGACCGACATGTTGACCTAACGTTACATGTCAGATCGTCACGCCCAGTGCAGAGCGAAGGGCACAAAGATGAAAAGAGGGGTTGAATGGCGTTCCAATGTCCCGGACTCGACTGGCGTACTATTTCGAGCTATATTTTGGATCAGACGCCCTTGATAGGACAGGGCTCGTTATCATTCAAATGATCGGACTGACGTAGGACTAGGGAGTGATAAAGTGTCGACCACTTACTTCAATTCCACAAAAAGCATCAGTTTTTCCTTCCCCTGCAGAGCGTGAGAAGTAAATGCTTTATAGATTATGACTCTCTTTACTAATGATAATCCTGATTTCCTGAAGTACTCCGACTGTGCTGGAAAGAGAAGACGACCTGACCACTTAAGAACTAGTTAGCTCTGTCGTCTTCTCACATTATTGGCCGTCTTTTACTGCGACGCCAGTTTCATTGATATTAATTCACCTTCGTCAGACTCCAAGAAAAAAGTCGAACTCCAAGAAAAGAAAAGAAAAACGTCATGATTGCTGTATGGTACCATCTTGTAGGAATTGCATCCCGCCTAGGTGGTTGACTCCGGAAATCGCGTTCCAGGACGTTGATCTCAACATGAAATTTCATTCCTGGTAATCTTTCTAGACCAAGTGACATTGCTAGTCGGGTTTAAATTACCTTAGAATTGAATTCTAAAGCTAAGGATTGCCTCCTTTTACCACACCCAGGGTCCTCAGACGCGTCTCTTCCTCATTGCCACTGATCATCATGGTCCATAGTATATCAGCTCGAGTCTTCCTGATCCGTCATGGCGATACGAGTTGGTCTGTTGGCGGCAAGCACATGAGCTTCACAGATGTGCCTATGTCTAGAGAAGAAAGCCAGGTTGAAGAGACTCGAGATTGCTACATAGGAAGGCACAAACTGATCGACCCAGAGAATGTGGCCATGATGCAAGTGCTTCTAACTCTGCTTTGTCAGAATCGTTGCTAATTGAATTGGAATGTATTCTAGCTACGTCTGCCCACAACAACGAATCAAACGGACAGTCGAGATCCTCCAGCTGGGCGTTCAGAGCCAGCAAAGCTTCCTCGACCGGGATGATCAAAAGAAGACGGTGAGCCCACTGACAGGATCCCAAGGCGCATCCTCAGCACACACACTAGGTAGCTCATCGCTGGCAGTCTCTGCCTCTTTCCTTCTTATATTAAATTTCGTCAGATAGTCTACTAATAGATTCCATTGCTTGAGACCGTCACAGTACGTGCCTCGGTCGGATGAGCATGAATAGAGCATGAACATGGCTATTATTATTTAAATAATAGCCAGGGAAACAACCAAACGACAACCGAACGAGTTGGTTGAAAGTGACTTCAGACATGGGATGAATGTAGATGAAGGTTGATCTATGTTAAGGGCTAAGCCCGCAGTGCTAATGACTAGCTATCTCACAGAAGATTTCGTTGAAGAGAAGGACGGATGTTCGATCGGACAGCGCTATATACAAATGTACATCGTGCGGGGTAGGTAGCCTAACCCTTCCAATCATCCCTCCGAATAACATATTGTTTATTCTACAGGCGCAGCCTGTGACATCTAGACACCATGGAGTTTGAATGCTTCATCGCCCGGACCACTATCTTAGCGCCTGAGCAGCATCGAATGACGTCTCCCTGGGAACAATCAAAGCTTGTTCTTCACCATGAACCTGGATGAGTGCACTATAGAGAGGGTGAGTGTCACAGGCTGCGCCTGTAGAATAAACGATATGTTATTCAGAGTCGTTACCTGACTACCTACCCCGCATAACGTACTTTTGTATATAAAAGGCTGTCCGATCGGACATCCATTCTTCTCTCCTTCAACAAAATCTCTTGTGTTCTAGCTAGTTATTAGCATTGCAGGCTTAGCCCCTAACAGTGAGTCATCACCCAACATCGCGCAGTGCCGCGCAATTTTGAATCCTTTGAAATCCTTACAATTTACTAGCATAGCCACTAATCATTAGCTATCCTCTTCCAATATTGAACTACTTGGCATCTGCACATAGCCACAAACAGACCACAGATGTTGGATTAGATTACCGCTATTCCTTATGAGGTTCAGCACTCGCCTAGCCTCATCGCCTTTTTATTCGGCTATAAACGGATTAGTCAGCTGGGAGAACTCCTGAATTTCCGGATTCGCTCTTTTTTCTTCATTAGATAGACAGACCTCAATATAACGCTTGTTACTATCATCTCCATCTAGCCTTTTTAGGCGTATTGCCATACACTGACCCACCAGCCTCAACAATAGAGATATCTCATATGGACCACGTTGAGCCTACAATACCGCTAGGCCACCTCTTAGGAAATTCTGGGTAATGGGGTATTGTATCTAAATCAGTCGCATGTCATGTTCCTGCTGAATAATGGTCTTGGCAGATTAAAATGTCACCCATCGCAGTTTCCAAGGTAGCATGATCTTTTGTACAATGTGTACACAGCTCATGCAAGCTCAAGCCAATTACATAAACACTTTTACCTCGCGCGAACCCAAAACAACCTTGACTCATCTGCAACCACAACAGTTTTTCCTTGCATCTTTTCACCCTACTCACATCTTCTCACCTATATCGAATTTCAACATCTATATCACAGGCAAAGATACTAAGAGTACACAAAATAATATTCAAAAGAAAGATTTGCAGCAGAGATGTTCAGGAATCCCCAACAGGTCGCACCTGACAGCATTTCTTCAGAATTCAGTCAAATACTCAAGCCTCTACCAGTCATATCATGGGGACAGCTTGCAATGTATCATTTGGGTGTCCCAACTGGGGCAGGCGTAAGTATTTCCTCTCTTATTGTTTGGTCCTGTTCTCACTATCATCGCAGGATCACATGTTTGTTGTCCGAGACGAACATCATCAGACGGCGATTCAGAAGCTCAAAGACTCAGGATTCACTCAAGCCCCTCCTGATCGCCGGGCCGCCCCTGAAATTATGGAGTCTCTCCCAGATCCGCAAGCCGTCCTTGATGAGATTAACAAAGGCTACGAACGCCTAGACCGTTATTGCACATCATTCCAATTCCCACCTCACCTTCTGTTCAGCGGGGACCAAATCTTTTTAATCCCCAACTCCTTCGCGCATTTACCACTGGACAATCTCGGCATGCCTTCAAACCTGTCAAGCCAAAGGGCTCAACCAAAGCAATATGAAGTGTATGGCAACTTATTCTATCCGCTTGAAGCGGCATTGGTTGAGAGCTTTGTTAAAGGAGTTATTCATGACATCGTGGAGCTTGGATTTTCGTCTTGGCAGTTGCTACTAAACGCCTGGATATCAATGATGCGGAGCTATCTCGAAGTCAACAATGATATTCTTGATAACTGTGCGGATGAGCGGGCAGTAGAATGGTATAGCACGCACTTTGGTCGGATACACGAGGCCCAGTATGGTGAATGGGACCTCCGGGTTTCAAAACGTCTTGGTTCTGGAAAAGAAATGCCAGTGGACATGAGGGGAAATCCTATCTCCTGATATTTCTACTGCTTGAGGAGGTCGGCGATGAGTTGTAAGACCTGTGACGGCCTGGTCACGTTGGCTGGTTATCACGTGAGGTGTGGTTGTTTGCTTTGTTGCTTTGTCGATAAATATGGCGTTACCTCCTTTCTTCCTTCCTCATGTTGATTATTCTCGTCGATAGCTACCTAGGTAGAACCCGTGAGTTGGATGTTCCATTATTCTAGTAGAGCACCATGACAAGACCCAGATATTTAAATGAGAAGAATAGAGCGTTAAATAATTCTACAGTGCATGATTTGTAACTTATGCAATTATATGCAATATATATTAGTAGGGTCCGTAGTGTGTACAAACAATTTGGCAGTGGGCATAAAGATTGAGGCCTTCTGTTCCCTTTTTCTTTTTCTTTTTCTTTTCTTTTTCCTTTTTTGCTTATTTTTTGAAACAAAAAAAAAAAAAAAAGAAAAAAGAAAAAGAATAAGAAAAATTTCTCATCTTGTTTCTTAAACTAATAGATGAATAATGAACGCAGACAGAAAGAACAATGAGTAGAATCAAGGATCAACAACAGTAGAAAGTCAAGCAGAAGCAACAGAGCTAGCAACAGTGTGAGCCTTTCAGACATGGTAGTTTAAACAGTGAGTCACATGGAACAAGTACATATATCAAAAGCCATGCCACAAGTCACCTCCATAGCATCTACATAAGCCCCAATTAGTACTTCATTCTGACAAGGACAACAATGGGGCATACCAGTTGTTGAAGATTGCTGGGCAATTGATCTTTTGCTTTAGGGCCTGTTGCAATCCTGGCAAATTTTTCAGTAGATCTGCCAATGCAGCTTTCAACTCTTCAGTATGACTGAAGTCGAGTTCCAGCATGCCAGGTACAGTGAAAATGATCAAGCATTCCACATCACGACTATCACTCTGTGCTTTTGGGCCCTGTCGCTGATACTGTGATAAAATTTTCTCACACAGAATCCATTCAGGACTGAATGTCTTGACTGGATATCCATTCACAGTCAATGTCCTTCAGCTAGCAGTCTGGAGATCATACTGAGGCCGCTGTGGCCAGCTTTGGTAATCAAACACTTCAAGTTCCACCAGTTGCTCCTTGCCTCCCAGCAAGCGGAGTCTGTAAGCCGGGATGATGTGGCCAAACTGGTTAACCGGACCGAAATCAGATGGAAATGATGTGAGAAGCTGGGTGGTTAGTCGGTCCGCTGTAATCTGGCGCTGATCCACATGGATCACTAAATCCACATCTTCTGTCCTTCAATTTGGGTCATGGGTCAAAAGGCAGACAGCAGCACCACCCATGATTGCATAGTCAATCTGCAATGTATCCAGTCTTTGCGCCAGCGTTGAGGCTATGGACCTTAATTGCTCGGGAGGGAGAAGAGGCATCACGTTGAAAACCTTCTGTAAGTCACTATGAGATGAGGTCACATATTGGAGTAGAGCTTCATAATACAGATTCAGGCTTACCGCAATTGTTCAAAGCGTCAAACAAGGCACTGGATAATGGATTGTTCGTGGATGTGAAAGGTTCTTAGGTTGTCGGTTTACTTTCAACAGTCAAGAATGGATCCGATCCCATACTTATAGATATTGTTGTCCGTTTGCATCATTTGTATCTGCTCAAGATGTTCTGAAATATCCAGCAGCAATTGAAACAAGGGAAGAGCGTCATTGCCATAGTCATCTGGCAAGTGTGAAGGATTGTGGAAGGAGCGAGCGGTGCAAGACTCACTGTAGTGGTTATTCAAATGATGTGATAGGGCACCTTCCCATTTACTGGGCGCCTAACAAGCAACAAGATTACCAATGATATGTTTCTTATCTAGGCAAAGCGCCATCAATTCCATTTTTAACTGTTTTAGCAGTTACCTGACAATGAGGTATTTGGACCAGATGAATTGCCAGCTCATAGTCAGGAATAGCCAGTAATGTCTAAAGCAAACTGGCCTATGAAGTATCTAAGTTTCGGAAGCTGTGATATTTCCTAGAAACATTAGTAGCCAACCTGTCTCCCGAGGCGCGGCCCACCAGCCATAAGAATGTACTAGGCTTAGTGCCTCATATCAGCTGGCGGCAAGAACTAACATTCTCATTCGCTATTAGGAATTAGGAGTTAGGCCAATTCATTTCTACTTAGCGCCTGAAACAGCAGCGCAAGTCGATTTAAGCCGGGCCTAGCCTGATAGCATAGGCCTTCCGTTAGACACGGCCTGAGTCCGATTGGACATAGCGTCTGTAGAATGACTGTGCCGCAATGAATTTTAGCGCCAAAGTATAGTATATTGTCTTACATCCATTCATGCTGTTCTTGTAACGTTGGAAGTGTCTCAGGCTTATCCTTGTCTGGATTGGTCGACATCCTGCTATAACTATTTAAAGAAGATTTGGCATTAGTGTCTCCACCTTCCGGGCGGTTCCGGACGAATCACGAACTACGCCATGTTCCTGGCGCAGTGGTTCAGCAAATCAATAGACTGTCCTAAGCGCTGTGCCTGTGATGAGGCTAACTGTGCCGCAATCACTGTGCAGAGCTTGGATAAAATGTCATCACGACAACCAATGCAAGGGGAATGACTCTGAGGTCAGTGCATAGATCCTGTGGAATATGTGTATGGAAACACCAAACCAATCGACTTCATTACATCGGTCCACTTCGTTGGCAAATCAGTGGATGTTAATCCTTCTCTGCTCATGCGCACATTTGCCTCGCTCGCGCCCGGTTTTACTTTGTCTGCCCATGCCAACGCTCCTATCCCCAGCACGTTCCGCTGCTGCTTGAGGGCATGCATGTCGAAATTTAGATGGTAAGTAATAGACTGGCTACAAGTTAATATAGTCTATAGTCTATTCGACCCCAAAGTGGACTTTAGGATTCTTTGATAATAATTCACTAGATTAAATTATATAGCCTCTATCAAACTTGTGTTCCAAAGCGCCAGCCATCGTAAAAAGAAAAATAATGAATCCCATGTCAAGAAACTCCGGTCCACAACACTCCAGGAACAGATCTTCTCAAATGAATGCTCCAATAGTGTACAGTTCTCATTAGCAAATGGTATGAAGTCGTTTTAGCGGCCGCGTCTCTGTCCCGCACGAAGGCATCCGCTTTCTCTTCGGTCGACGATCCAATTTAGCCCAATGAAAATCAATAATTAGCGCCCGTCGCAGCTCAGCGTTCCATAGAATATTATCCGGTCGAAGGTCCTCATGCAAAACTCCGAGAGAGCGGATCCTCTTTACAGACCTGGAGATCTCACGATTCAACTCTTCCTCATTGAGTTCTGGACAAGGCATATTCTCGATACTGCTGATAGGCTTCCCACCCCACCCCATAAGTAGCATATGCCGAATTGCCCCAGCCCCATGGAGGAAGTAGGTCTTCTCCAGGTTAATTGCTCCTAGGAAAACAGGAACTGCAGAACCCTGAGCCTGCTGCAGGACACGATATACTTCGGCTTCGCGCAAGAGCTCTGGCCACCGGCAGGAGGTCGTGCCTTTTCCAACAACAGTGTACCCATATGCAGCATAGGTTACCTTGAACGGCGCTCCTGATGCTCCACAGCCTCCCATTGGCGTACAATTCCGGTCGATATTGTCATCCAGCTGTCGCTTCACCAGTTGCACCAAAGTTGTGGGATCAATGGCGTGCCGCCTACCGTCTCCGCCCTGTTTATGGAGCATCACATTCGGGCACGCATCATCAAGCAGACCACCCTGCTGCAGGCCATGTAGACACCGCTGTGTACAAAAGCGTGCGTTATGCTGCCCATGTCGGCCGTCTGAAATCTGTGAAGTCGCCTGGCGCACCACTCGTTGAACCGGCGGAGATGAACCAACCTCGCTAAAACCGCGTTTTCGTTGACCTGAAGCTTCAGAATCCGAATCAGGATCTGAAGAATCATCATGGTGTGTTGCGGTAAAAGGTGAGCAGCCAGGCCGAGACCGGGTTGGCACTCGGCGTCCCTCAGCGGTAGGGGATTCCGCTGAGGATGACGACGGCGGCAGAAACTCGGATGTAGTGGACTTGGGGCTAGGATAAGTGTGCTTTGAATTCGGGGTACTTTGTGGTGATTCAGATTCGGAGACTGGAGACCGAGTGCCATCAAAGCTCAACTTCCAGATTGGGAGCTGTGCCTGCGCTTCATTTTGCCACTGTTGATCATGAAGACATGAATGGAAACTCATCAGACATAGACACAATACCTGAGCGACGGCCATTGCTGGCCGCAGAAAACTCTGATGATCTTCTGGGTTCACTTCTAAGTTTGGTTCGCAGAGATGGTAATACAGAGTGCCTGGGTCGTCATAGGGGACCTGCAGAAGAATCAATGTGAGTCCATTAGTCACATATGAATATTCGAGTCCTTCCTGGATCATCACATGGTACTCTTGGGCGATCACTGATCCAACGATCCTTTCAGCCTTCTCGTCCTCGGTATTGGGGACACTGTGAGCCTTGACCACCTGTTCCCAGAAGTCCATGGATTTAAGACCTCTGCGAAGGCTCTCAACAGGTAGCTTGTGGGGAGGCTTGTACTCGATTGTGGTAAGAAGCGTGGTAGTACTGTCGTCAATGCGGTGTATGCAATACTGATCAGGTCTGGAAGACCCGGATCTCGATGGTTGGCTTGTCTGTAAATCAAGGCTATTGGCATGGCTGTCAAACTGGACTCCATCACCCAAACAGAATTCATCTTGAGCGGTAGGTATCTTGCAAAGCTCTGCAATTATGTTCCATACATGATTCTCAACAGCAGATCGCTCATAGCCCTCAAGGTCCCGTTCGCTGCTTATCAGTCTCTCTTTGACATTTTGTCCCTCATATTCCAGCGCAACGAGGGGTGGAAAAGCCCGACGTGCTGTATCCCCTGTCAATCCAAGATGGTTGCAAACAGAGCAATAAATGTCCTCCTGCTGGGTTTGACATTCCGTCCACGGGCGCAGTTTTACTGGGCACGTTTTCCCAATCGGTGCTGAGATTTTCCCTGAAGTGCAGCGAGATTGGTTTGCGACTCTCAACGATCTAGCGACAATATTGTGACCATATCGAATAAGCTCGCCAAAGGTCGTTGGTCGATTTTGTTCCTCTGCCCTTCGCTGGCTTTCCTCTGCCCTCCGCTGGCTTTCCTCTGCCCGTCTCCTTAGTTCTGCTTCACGCTTTTGTTCCTCCTCTGCCTTGCGCTGACTCTCCTCTGCTTGTTTCCATTTTTTCTCCGCCTCCAATAGGAGTCTTTTATAATCGGGGGAGTTGTTGCTAGCCATAGTCTGCAAGACGCGTGAAGGAGTATCGATTGTGACCGGTTTTGATGGGCGGACCATAAGTCTTTGGCTCATTAGATAATGCTTAGCAACATTCAAAAACACCACAACGCTTGGGCGGCATATTTGAGTATCAGAATTAAAAATAAGAAGGAAAAAAGAGGAGGGGACCTTTTTATAGAGAAGCTGCGAGGCTACTAATGTAATAATAGTGAAAGTGAATTGACAGTTGCTCCTTCCATTGTTTTGGCGGCTGAGGCGGATATTAGTTAATCCGAACAAATAGTTAATGAAGGCAACTTTGGGAGACTGCCCGCTTTCTATAAGAGGTTTAGGTTTCATGTGGCTAAAGGGATATGTTAGTACCCAGCGGGTCACGTGCCTCACGCCCTCACTTTCTGCCCGGTAGTTATATAGTTTAGCTGAGCCGATAGACCACCCATCCAATCAACGACGCTTGCCCACTAAAAGGATAGCATAACGCCTCAAGCATTTTAGTGTTCGCCATACTCTCTAATCACATTGTGCCATTGGTTACTCACGAATCTGGAATGGCAGCTCTACTAATCTCCTTAATGATACTTTTGACAAGAGACAGGAATTTGGTCACATGTTAAATGTGCTCAAGTCATTTATATAGTACAGTTTTGGCTGCCGCGCCTCTGCCCGCACGAATGCCTCTTGGGTAGTCTCATTCGCTTTCTCTTTGGTCGATGTTCCAAATTTGGTACAATGAAAGGAGATCACTAGATTGCACTTCTTATGATTAACTCGGGAGAAATGAGTGTCTTATGTCAGAAATGTTTGGCGTTCGGGGCGGGTATCAGGAAATCCTATCTGATCCAGTTTTCTTGGCAACTTTGGGAGTTTCTTCTAGTCTCGCGCCGTGTCATCCTTCGTATTTCATGCAACAGTAATATGTTGTGCCAATCACACGGGTTTGGTAGCCGCTGCCATCTCACACGCAGCCTTTAGGACCCCTGTTTGGCTTTAACTAGTTAAGTTATGAGCTACATAGCTTACTAAAGCAGGCGGATGTGCGAATTCCAACCCTGCTGACTTCTTTCTCCTCTCCCTGTCTCTACCCTGAGAATTCTTCTTTCTCACTGCTAGTGCAAGGTACTTGTTCTTGTTTTTGTCAATTTTCTACACCGGCGGCTATGGGTCTCTCCGAAAGCAAACTAATAGTTGATGTCCTTTCTGAAGCTTGCTGCAATGCTGAAAACACTGGAAAAATTGACATTGATGCTGTGCTTTCCAAAACAAAGGTTTATTGACCATAACAATCTTTGGGCATCGACTAATATCACTTAGTTTGTGGAATCGCTCCGACAGACATGGGCTTACATCCCTGAAAAGACCAGGAGAAGTATTGGCCGACGTCCAAACAACAACAGTATTAGACGCCCGCGAAGAAAGCTTGGCGGGCCGAGTATGTCAAAGATAGCCGTTCCGCAGAGTCTTATGGCCAGCGTATCCCGATGGATGGAAAATTCCTTCTCGTTCTTTCGAGAAGACGAAAAATCGCTTGATTTAACAAAGTCACCGCTTGCTGAGTCTTACCAATATTTAGGACGACTGGATTGCCAAATCAGAATGGATACTGTTCGTGCTCGTTTTGTAAAAATTCTCTTCCCTCGATTGAAGAAAAGGCTTTGTTGACAATATATGAGGTCGAATGACAGGGAGACTATCGCGCGGATAATATCAAGCTCTGGCATAGTCACTAGTTCCTTGGATGCAATCAAGCAGGATGTTAGTCGATTCACAGATGAAGGCAGAAGAATCGACACATTGTGTCGTGATCTTGGAAGCGTTGATACTTGCAGAGATTCGCACCTCGGAAATCTTTTCTGCCTGCCCGACGACATTCATGATGAATTGTATGTCACCCGGATGAAATCTTCAGGCTGAAGATGCTGACAAAACCAAAGCATTAGGTCTCTGGCTCTCAACGGACCGGTCCAGGAAGCAGAAATTCAAAGAATCAAAAGCCACAGAATATTGGATGTGGAAGACAGGGATTGCTTGGACAAATTGGCGGCAAATATCTTCAACAGTTTATGGATAAGGGTTGAGGCATCCATTGATGCAATCATCGAATCATCTGACTCTTCAGGTAAAAAAAACCCGACTTTCTAGAGAACACTTGTTGACCATGATGTTATATAGACTGGAGTCTACAGCATACTTGCTCCTTCAGGATGCAGGATTGTTTGTCTGAACAAGTGTTACAACCAGATATTCCAGCGCCAAGTAATGAGGCATACAACAGTTCTGATACAAACTCACATGTCCACTCACTAGTCTTGTCTCCAACATACGCAACCCTAGTTTCCTGAAACATTCAGCCTGCAATGCTGTCCGGTCTAGATGATCAACCACTTGGACTGCGTATGGATATGACTACAAATCAAGATCTCTTCAATGCGCAGCCTTACATTCAGCCTGCAATGCCGTCCGATCAATCACTTGGACTGTGTATTGATACGACTACAAATCAAGATTTCTTCAATGCGCAGCCTTACATTCAGCCTGCAATGCCGTCTGGTCTAGACGATCAACCACTAGGACTGCGTATGGATACGACTACAAATCAACATCTCTTCAATGTGCAGCCTTACATTCAGCCTGCAATGCCGTCCGGTCTCGACGATCAGCCACTTGAATTGCATATGGATACGACTACAAACCAAGATCTCTTCAATGCGCAGCCTTATGTTCAGCCTGCAATGACGTCTGGTCTAGATATCCAGCTTGACCTGGCTCAGGCGAACGAGATACAAGACACAGCTCACGAAACAAACTGGAGACGAAAAGCCAAGGTTTATAGTCTTGGTATGTGGCAAGAATTTCATGACAATGCGTTCGAAAGCTGTCCACCTCTCTCTCAGCCAATTATCATAAGAGCTTAATCAACGCATCGTGAGTCAATGTGGTCTTTTGGAGATGGCACTGGAGTAATTTAAATGATATGATGAAGTGATGTACATCCAGAATGTAAGTGTAATAGAATATTAAAGTAATCAAGATGTTTTCATAAAAATAATCATGGTTGATCCTGAACTGAGCTTGGGTTCATCTGCGATGTATGCAAGGGTATCTTCCGCCAACGGTCCACCTGGTGTTATGCTTGTATTATCAGACAATGGGAGGAGGTACATTGCTGATTTCTCGTTGATGAGATATTTTGCTGAAGGGAAATGCCAAAGTGTCCAACCCCAATCCTAGTACTCATTTAGTCATGTTGGAAAACAGAGACACCAAGGAAACATACTAGGCCAATTTTCAAAATCCATAGTAATTGACTGACTTTGCTCGCGAGCAGCGAACCCCCATACATAATCCTTCCATCCTGGCTCTGAAGGCGATCCACTTTATCCAGATCATCGCACCCTCCTCTAGTTGTCTCTGGTATCATCTGCTTTATTTGTTCCCGAATCTCCTCGGCTTCGGGAGTCAAGCGACGGCTCATCTTGAGATTTTCAACGGGATCAATGCTAGTCGCGAAAGATTTTCGATTTTCCGTTATAAAGGTAAGTAGAGCGACTCGTTTATGGTTTAATTTAGAATTCTAGATTAGCGGTTCAGGGTGTGAAATCATTTTGTGTTCTCTGCGTAGGAGGGGCAGGAGGGGCAAGAGGGGCGTGATGGGTGGTTGGAAGAGGTTGAATAAACAATTGGGCAGAAAGTCACGTGATAAAAACACGTTGGTGAGAGCACGTCGGATAATAGTCGGACCGGAGGATGAAGGTGCTGGCCACATCGCCGAGTTAGATAGAAGTTAGCAAGCACTCGCTAGGTAATGTATATATAGTCAAGCAATAGTACACTTTCTTCGTCAATTGAAATTGATATCTATCCTCTGCTCCTTAGTTGAGACACTTCCCTTGGAGAAAGCGATCATCAAAATAGTAATCCTAATACGTTTTCATTTTTGCTCATCTAACAATGCCTTTAATATTAGGATATAGGCGAGTTAGTATCCCCCTCATGTCGCGGCTGCCTTTTTGCATCAGACATATAAGCCGCGTGGAAATGGCTATCGAGTTTGCGGCGGGTGGTCAGTGTTCTGAGCAATGCTTCATCTGACAATAATGAACCTTCAACATACTGTTGTTGGCTTTTTGTGTAGGGCTAAGTAAAAGGTGAGACTACTATTGCTCAGTCACGTTGTAGCTAGGATTAACCTTTAGGCTAAGTGTTTCTTATAGTGCAGTTTTGTTGCTGCTCAGAGCAGAGATTGAAAGGTAATACAACTCTGTGGGGCACGCTTTTGCGTGAACAACTTTCAGCCCATTTAGGAAAAGCGTCTAGCCACTAACTTACTGACCCGCTGTTCTGATGTGGGTAATATCTAGCTGATGTACAAATGCCAAAAGAAAGAGTAATTGAGTCCAGTGCTCTATGCATCTCAGAATCTATCATGATCTTGCAGGAGGCACTCTACTTTAGGCAGTTATAAATTTGTTCAGGAGATGTGATATTATTAGGCGGACCAAAGCGGTAATTATTATCAGCGGGAAGTGTTCCAAAATTCTTTTGGGTAGTGATGTGGGGGCGGAGTTCAGATGGCCCACCACGCTATTCTATTTCAGTCGAATCTTCTTGTTGCACATGAAGATTTCCCCAAAAATGGAAGATGATTTGAAGGACCTTACATACTCTTTCTTCTCAGACATTGGCTCTGATTAAATTGCGAGCCAAAGATCTATTTCAGTCAATGGCATCATGTATTGGAACAGAACCCCCTTCATTATGTTGCTGCAAGACAGAACACAGCACTCAATTACTGTGATGGTCTTGACATGGGGAGAGAAAGGAAAGAGGCAGGCATGTCAACGACGAGTTATCTGATATGTGAGGGGTTTAAGTGAGGCTCAGTGAATGTCTTACGCCAAACAGGCCAAAGTAATCAAGCATTCTATACGGCAGGCGAGTATTCATGTTCCGTGACAATTAACTTTCTTCTTTTTTGCATTTGTACATTTGTAGACTGGCAGGATATTTATTACCTATGTCAAAGCGGGTGGGTGATTAAGTTAGCGGCTAGATTCTTGTTCTAGAAGGGCGAGGGCAGTGAAGTCACCTCCAGGACATCAGCCAAATTTGGGATACCTTCAATTGATGCTGACTAGGTCATAAGACCGAAAGGCCATGTATACATTGGAGCAAGATTGAGTGCTCACATATTTACTCCTGGTGGTGCATCTCTCAAATCTGTGACGCTGAATTATCAATTGCGATTTCTTTTCTCTAACCAACGGTTTGTGTCCGCCTTCTCTAATAAACCATTTCTAAAATATTAAACGGAATATGTCCTGCTTGTACAGGTTCTCTTTGCGCAAGTTACTTCCATATTGGGTCAGAGGTCTCATTCAATGTGACTCTGACTATTCGCACACGAGTTCCCACATAGATACGTTCTTGCCAGAGGGGGAAGCACCAAATGGGGAAGCACGTCTGGAGATTCCATATCCGGAGCCATCCCGTACAGCTTCTACAAGGACACTTTCGTCAGCCAGCAATTCCAGCACAATTCGCCTCCCAACGCCTCCCCCGTGTGTCCCTGCGCCAGAGTCTGCTGTTCAATGCCATATTGGCTATCAAAGAGTCCAGCCAATATCATTTTCGTACAACGAGACACCTGTTTTAGAGCCAACGACAGAGTTAGGGGGGGAAGATTTCCGATGGTCAAGATTTTTTTGGGAAAATAGTAAGTGGCTCATGCAACAGTAGTTGTGCTTTTTACTGACAATAAATAAATAGGCGATAATGAAGCATCACAATCATGGCTGGCCCGTTTTAGATGGAGACCTTTCTCGTCGAATCAAACTTTTTAAAAATTACTGTGGCGTGACATACAGCCCTGGTTCAGAGGCATTCGTTGTATTGCATGTTCTCTATAACGATGAGACTACTGGACGTGTACGTTGCTCAGCTGCATTTTTCGATGAAGAACAACAATCATCGATACGGTGGGATCTGGGCTTCCTTATACATGCTAAAGAATGGAGAGATTTGAAAAGGCATGGTTTTACTTGGAGATGTTGATATTCATTGTTGCTGTCTGGCTTGTATATATATGCATAATTAATGTTGTTGATCAATGGATTTGATATAATCTCTAGATAACTAGAAGTCCATTCAGCTGGTCAGGGTATACTTGAAGAAAATCTAGTATAGATATGCAGAGAGCTAAAAGAAAGAAAGAAAGAGTGGGTGACACAAATCACAACAATACAGGGAAATACTTGATGTACTGAATAGATAAAGATCAACAGTTGTATATGTATGGTATGTAGACAGCCTTGCTAGTGAAAAGGAATGATTATACCAAGTAATGATCTATGGGTAAGCACACATCAGAACAAAAAATATCTTGGTCCAGACAATATACAAAAAGGACCCCTTCCCCATGCTGTTCCTTGCTTCTCACCATACTTTTTATTTTCTATCTTCCACATCCACATGTCATTGATCTTGAGGGTTCTAATATTTTTGGCAATATAGAGTGAGTAGAGCTCTTACAATTACTTCAGCTAACATTCAACTGATCAAGTTCCTGGACAGTGGCCGTCCTGGTTCACCAACTGGCCCTAGTCAAAATGAGCCCAGCCAGACACAGAATGGCTCTTTGAACATTTCATCGCCAGTAATCTTCTTCTGCAGCAATTGTGGTGAGGAGTTAAAACCAGCAGTCTTTTTATGCAGCAATTGTGGTGGAGATTTAGGGAAAGCTGTCTTTGGTCAAACATTGCAATACCAGACATATGAAAACAAAGTGGTGTGCTGTTGTTGCAAACAAAACCACCAACATGGGCTATATGTAAGTATCCCTAATTATTTTGATTTTCTATTGTACTTATTTAAGGGTAGGTTCATGCAGGATGGTTCAGACAAATTGAGACAGCTTGCAACATGCTCAAGGACCTTGATCAATCATTTGACAATTTACAAGCGCTGCATGCTGAGGAAAGGTTATGCTCTTCTTTCCATCTCACGGTCATGTATGTCACTAACATATGTATCTAGTGACTGACTGGACAACACTCCTCTTGGATAATCTTGCAGCATTTAGGAAGTGTCTGTGTTGGTGCCCAAGGGCATCTGTAGGTTGTCATGGGAAAGGACATCAGTTTATAATCCCCAGGTCTATGATATAGCATAGTATATCTTTTGTGATAATTTATTTGTTTCTGCTTGAAGCTATGAGTAAACAATTGGTCAAGTTCAGACACAAGAATTCTCAAGGTAGAAAGCCTTTTTCAGCATCTATTTTTAAATGTATTATTTTAATAGAATCTAGCTCTGACCACACAGGACGCATATTCTCCACAACCCAACTTTCTCTGACTGGAAATGAGAAATATAGTGTTGCTGGATCAAAACCAGCAAGTCAATATAGTTTGAGTTTGAAGAGAAAGGGAAAGGAAAGAAAAGCAATAAATGAGTCTGGCTGTAACTGGAAATAATATACTGAATGAACTGATATTCCTGATTATATGCATTCTTCAAAGACAATTTCATCTTACTTCCTATTCAGGTTGGGACAGTCATAGTCCATTTTCGGGTTGTAGCCCTACTTCCAAGTTTTCAGGGTGGTCTCCCAACTACATTATCATAACACAAATCTGTGCAGCACGCTGCACAATATAAAAAAAGTATAAGTAAGGAGAAGGTTTTTGAAAAAAGAAGAAGAAGAGGTTCACACTTTGATTTCTTCTTTGAATACATTTCCCAGCCAAGGTTGACCAGTACAAAGAGCAAACATGGTAAGCTGTACACCTAATGGACTTAACAGCAGTGTGCTAATTATTATGTCCAAGGCGATTCTTCCTAGAGTTTTCCTTTTGCCCCCAGCCGAGTTGGCTTTGAAGTCTCTGCAGGCATTGTGTCTATTGTCCGACCGTTTCAAACTCCACGATCGAGATAAAAATGCCAAATATTACCCGCCTGTATTCGCTGTATCTCCGCACCCTTCCCCACGCGGGGTTTGCCCTGGCGACGCAGGTACATCTTGGTATTGCATTACGGGCATGTACATACTTTGTATTTATTGGGCAAACCCTGTCAGGTCACCTGATACAATCACATGACCTGACCGGGAACCTGAGGAGTCCATGATCCGAACTGTCTGAGGCCGTAGGCAGATTACCCTATGAAGTACGGCAGCTATGGCAAATAGGCTGGCACCGGGACACCTAGGATTATTCAGAGTTGGATGTTGACTCGCGTTGACTCCAAACTATGCGTCTACGTACGGATGTACAGAGTATAGAGAAACTTGAGTGGGTCGGTTGGGAGGAGGGAGCGAGCCTGTTAGTTCAGAGATTTCCAAGGATGCTTGATTGGTGACAAGGCCCTGGATAGCCAAGTAGGCTCATGGGGATTTGATGCCATATCGATCAATTGAACTGTTGCTTTGGCAGATTAATTATCTTGCTGGATTGAGATGGGCTGACCTAAGCAATATCTTGGCATCACATGACTGGCCTTACTAACACTGATGTCTAGCTGTCAACTAATCTCATACCATCTCATATCAAGTGCCAAAAGAGTATGCACGCTGCATGCTGTACAAGATGGTGGAAGGCCTGGGCAACATATTTGCTGACCCTGAGGGCTACTACCCCCCCAAGAAAGAGCCCACCTTCACTGAACACTGCATGTGCTCCAGCCATACCATGTGCATGTGACTCATCAGCAGCCATCCTCTCTACATATGCCATTCTATCTTGCCCTACAATCCCAGCCACCCTGGCCACTGACTTTTCAAGGGTGATTTACTTTGAAACACCAGCCACACAAGTGCTGACTACCTCAAGGACCATGCCAACTCCCTTGTGCACAATAGAACCATGCTGGAGATTGGCACTGCTGCCAGCATGCCCAGTATTATAAGCATGATTTGCAGTGCCAGCATCATTGTCATGACCAATTATCCAGATCCAGATCTTGTGAGGAATATGTGGTATAATGCAGAGCTGGCAGCTGCCTCAATCACAGAGCCCTCATCATTGTCAGTCAAGGGGTATAAATAGGGTGCAGCAGTTGGGCCTCTACTGGACCATTTGCCTGCTAGCAACAGTGAAACTAAAAAATTCAACACTCTTATCATAGCAGATATCATATATAGCCATCACAAACACCCCAATCTTATCAAGACCATGCACATGACCCTCAAGCACACCCCAGAGTCTATCACCCTGGTCATTTTCATGCCCTACCAGCCATGGCTGTTGCCCAAGACCCAGCAGTTTTTCCCTCTGGCTGAGGAGAATGGATTCCAGGTGACCAAGATTTTCAAGAAGATGATGGATCAGGTTCTGTTTGAGAATGATCCAGGGGTATGCTTTTTGTTGTGGGGTGTGATTATGCAGGCTAACAAGACACAGGATGAGCAATTAAGAAGAACCATGTTTGAGTATGAGCTTCAATGGGCACTGGAACAGTTGAAATGATACTATGTTTATGCCTAGATATGAAAAAGCTTCCATATAAAACATATTCAATACCTGTTGCCATACTGTACTCTATTATATGCATCTCTTGCTAGTCACATGCCCCACATGAAAATTTCTACTACAACAACCCAACTTCAACAACCACCATGCCAGTAAGCCCTATCCCCAAATAACCTACATAAATACACAAGATGATACTCACAAGAGAACCAGCTCATAATCCTCTCCAGCTACCCCTGCTCAGGCCTCACCCACTATGCCCACCAACTCCACTCTCTTCTTAAAAAAACCTAAGACATCCTCTTCACAATCAGCACTATCCCTGCCTCCAAGCCATGCTACAAGGTTGTCATGGTCCCAACATATGATGCCTCCAACCAGCTGCACACCATGTATGATAATGCACACTCAGAGAAGATAGTGTGCAGGGTGGTGTTTGCCAGGACCAAGAGAGCATTGGGGTGTGATACATTTATCATTCTGGATGGGATGAATTATATCAAGAGTGTGCAGTATCAGTTGTGGTGTGAGGCAAAGACTGTGGGGACAACATGTTATGTTGTATATTGCCCTTGGCTATGGTACTGGTGCTGATACTAATGCACTGACTGAATGATTGTAGGTGCATGTCAGGACACCAGTTGAGAGATACATTGCAAACAACAAGAAACAATTACAGCATAAAGCCCATCAGCAGGATCAGTCTGAAGAACACAAGCCAACTTTGCAGGAGGCTGATGAAGAGGAACCATATTCCCCTGAACTCCTCAATAACCTTGTTTTCTACTATAAAGAACCCAGTACACACAGCTGCTGGGACAAGCCCTTATTCACAGTCCCATGGGTCAACACAGAGCCCCCAATTGCAGACATCTGGACTGCATTGACAGGAATCTCACACCCATCATCCAACCACTCTAGAAACACCACTCCATCTACACCAACTATCTCAACCACCATCCCAAACCCAAACCCAACCTCCAACTCCACCAGCATGGCCACAGCAGGCACCAGTGCAACAGGACTCAGAGGTGCAGCCCACCCCAAGATCAAACCCCACACTACCACCCTCCAACCATCCACCACCAACTCCTCTATGCTGTACAATCTCAAAAAGTGCACATCTGCAGTGATCTCCACAATCCAAACATTCACCCTTGCCAACCCCTCTGCCAGTGCCCTCCTCACCACAAACACCAGCACTGCACCCAGCTCAGCATCACAAGAATCAGACATATCAATCCCCATCCCCAAGTGCTCAGTGCTGATTTTCATCCCCACACACATTGCCACACTAGGCTCCACAGACAAACTTGCCAGTGCAGGCAGTGTGCTCACCCTGCCCAGACTGCAGTGTCTCAAGAGACAGTGGATTGGCTTGAATTGGGCATACATCAGTGGCAATTATGCAGTGGGGACAGGGTTGGGGGGTTTGAGGGGGGATGAAGTGGGGGATGCTTTTGTGAGATTTTTGAATG